>PVIR01017183.1:0-26768 GCA_004026965.1 Petromus typicus
AAAAAAAAAAAAGAACTCAACAGGGGAGACAGAAAGTTCCAGACAAACCCAGAAAAAGAGCTACCAAAAGCCAGTGCTGCCAAGACCCAGGAAGATGTTGGACAGCGGATATTACCTAAGAAAGTGAACATGATTAATGTTTCTGGAATCTTGACTATCATTTTTTTTGAGACAGGGTCTCATTTTTGTAGTTCAGGGTGACCCTGAGCTCACTATGTTGCCCAGGTGAGCCTTGATCTCACAGCAATCCTCCTGCCTCTGCCTCCAGAGTGCTGGGATTACAGGCATGAGCCACCACACCTGGCATTGTGATATGTGCTTACCAGGGATTAAACTTGGGACCTTGTGTTTGCCAGGCAGACAATGGAAACACTGAGCTAAATCCCTAGCTCCAATATAGATTTTTTTTTTTTTTTTTAAATTCATGGCTAACCAGAGTTCTATATACCTCACTTATTGGTATGTCAAGTTCTTTTTCCTTGTCTGGAAAGTCTTCTGCCATTACTTCTGTGAACAGTTTTTTCTTTTTTTTTGGTCATTTGTGTTATCTTTTACTTTTTCATTGACTCTGATCGATCTTATGTTACTCTTCTTTGCATCTTCTAGCACGTGTTGGATTAATTTTTCTTTACTATTTTAAAGAAATCTTTCTTTTTTGATCATTAACTGCAGTCCTTTTTGTGTCTGATATTCTGGCTCACATTGGCTCATTACTCTGTACTCTCAATGGACTTTTTATTTTTTTGAGACAGGGTCTCACTTTGTAGTTCAGGTTGGCTCTGAACTTACTATGTATCCCAGGCGAGCCCCGGACTCACAGCAATTCTCCTGCCTCTACTTCCCGAGTGCTGAAATTACAGGTCTGAGCCACCACATCTGGCACTGTGGTATGTGGTTACCGGGGACTGAACTCGGGACCTTGTGCTTGCAAGGCAGATGTTGGAACCACTGAGCTAAATCCCTGGCCCCTCAGTGGGACTTTTAAATCTGATTATCTGTTTGAATCTATTCCAAGGAATGAGAATACATACAGAGGATACCTCATACAGTACCTATTGCCATTGTCCAGGTGAGAAATGACAGGGTCATTTTAAATACTATAAATTTTCCTTAAGCTCAATAGGCTGAGGCAGGAGGATTGCTATAAGTTTAAGGCTAGTCTGTGCTACATAATGATTTTCAAGTCCAGCCTAAACTGCACAGTGAAATCCTATCTCAAAAGGTCAAAGGAAAAAAAAAAGGAAACCAATGCCAGTGAATAAACTAAGCATGGATAGTACTGAATCTTAAATATACTATGTTTTTTCTTATACATATGTAACAATGATAAGCTTTAATTATAAATAAGGCATAGTAAGAGGCTAACTATGATAATAGAATAACACAGTATATTAAAAGTTATATGAGGGGCTGGGATTTAGCTCAGTGGTTCTGGCACCTGTCTTGCAAGGGCAAGGGCCTGGCTTTGATCCCCGGTTAACCACATACCATACTGGGTGTGGAGACTCACGCCCAGCAGCAATCAGTACCACATGCCACAGTGCTGGGCGTAGTGGCTCACGCCTGTAATCCCAGCACTAGGGAGGGAGAGGCAGGAGGATTGCTGTGATGTGAATTGGAGGCTGAGCTCAGGGCCAGCCTGAATTACAAAGCGAGACCCTGTCTCAAACAAAACAAAAGTTATATGAATGTGTTCTATTTCTCCCACTTTTTCAAAATAGATTTTACTTTTACCTTTTCACTTAAGGAAGCATGTTACAGGTTTTCTTTGCCAGTCCTCACGTGTCAGGATCATTCCTCTTAAACTTTAGGGCTCTTAAGTAGAATTAAGGTTCAGATTGCCTGAACAAGCACTGAAATACTATGACAGCTGATCTGAACTGAGATGGCTACTAAGTGATTAATAGGCAGGATAAACAGTGTGGATACTTGACAAAGGGATGATCATGTTCAGGTAAGATAGAAGGATGCCTTAAGATTTTACCATGATACTAAGAATAGCGTAAAATTGGCCCGGGGATTTAGCTCAGTGGTCCTGGTGCCTGTCTTGCAAGTGCAAGGGCCTGGGTTTGATCTCCTAGGAACCACATACAATACTGGGTGTGGAGACTCACATCCAGCAGCAATCACTACCACATACCACAGTGCCAGGCGTGGTGGCCCAAGCCTGTAATCCCAGCACTCGGGAGGCAGAGGCAGGAGGACTGCTGTGATGTGAGTTTAAGGATGAGCTCAGGGTCAGCCTGAACTACAAAGTGAGACCATGTCTCCAAAAAAACCTTAAAAAAAAGCATAAAATTTAAAATTCAATGAATTTTTTTTTTTTTTTTTTTGAGACAAGGTCTCACTTTGTAGTTCAGGCTGGCCCTGAACTCACTATGTAGCCCAGGCCAGTCTTGAACTCACAGCAGTCCTGCCTCTGCTTCCTGAGTGCTGGGATTACAGACATGAGCCACCACTCATGGCATGGTGGTATGTGGTGTTAGGAATTGAACTCAAGACTTCGCATTTGCCAGGCAGATGCTGGAACCACCACTGAGCTAAATCCTGGCCCCTAAAACTTCATAATTCTTTATGGAAGTTTCCACTTAATACTTTTGAACAGGAGGAATGTGAAACCATGGTAAGGAAGGTGAACTTTATATGTCCAAATAGGTCACATAGGGCAGTGTAAACTGTTATCTATAATTAATGTTGTTGTTTTTGAAGTATCAGGGATTAAACTCAGGCATTGTGTTTACAAGGTAGACATGGTACCAAAGGAGCTAAACCTTGGTCCTTTTTTTAAGGTACCAGGGACCAAACTCATGACCTTGCACTTTCAAGGGAGGAACTGGAACCACTGAGCTAAATCCCTGGCCCCTGTAACAATTAAGAAAGAACCAGAGTTTGAAAGCATAAACCTCTGGAATTCTGATGAATTGATTTTATTAGCTTTAAAAATAATCTCTCAAGCTTCATTAAGATTTAATGACCCCAAAGAGTTATTTATTTATTTACACAGCGCCTCAGTTTGTAGTTTACACTAGTCCTGAGCTCAGCCTTGAACTCACAGCAATCCTCCTGCCTCTGCAGCCTCCCAAGTGTTGGTATGATAGGGTGAGTCACCACACCCAGTATTGTTGTATGTGGTTACCAGGGATCAAACCCAGGACTTTGAGCTTGTAAGGCAGAGGCTGGAATCATTGAGCTAAATCTCCAGCCCACCCAGTGGGTTATTTTAAGGATGAAAGAGATATCAAGTGTTTGTGCCTGTCCATTTTCCATTCCTTCACCTTATGGTTACAGTATTCCAGGCTTTCCTTGGGCAGTTATTCAGTCTGTGTGATCTGGGTGGCGCTGTCCTCCAGATGTTAAGTATGTAATTCTCACTAGCTAACTCATCTTTCCAACATGCTGGATTCAGAGAAGGCCCTTGACCTGAGCCAGTGAAACCCAATTTCCGTTATTAAAGCAAAGGATGATGACTACTTGGACCAGGGTGGTGGTAATGCAGATGAAGTCACACTTGGAATTTGGTTTGGAAGTAGAGTCAACATGACTTTCATTTCATACTTGTGTGTGATAAATTGTTTCCAAAGATACTTGTGACTATTACGATCCATCCTACTTGACTTTTGGCCACTTCCATCATGCAGAGAGATGACTTGTTTCTTTTGCCTTTAACTCTAGGCTAGTCCTATTACTGTGATCAGTAGATTGCAACAGAAATGACATCCTGGGATTTCCAAGTGTTCAGTGGTCTTTAGCTTCTCCAGTTCTTGGAAGCCCTGTGTTGCAAAAGAAATCTATAGTATGGTGTTGGACAGAGGCCAAGGGTAGGGCTGCTGTGGAGAATGAGACACTTTGTGGAGACAGTGTCCATGTGAGAGCCAGCCCTGGAACCCCAGTCATGCGTGAGGCCATTTCCACCCTAGTTTTTGTTAAGGAGGGAAAGAGTTAAACCATTTTCTTTGAGTCCTGTCCAAATTCCTGCCCCACATAATTGTTATTTTGTTTTGCAGGGCTGGGAATCAAACCCAGGGCCTTATGCATGCTGGGCAAATGCTGTATGCTGAGATAATATAAGATAATATAGTTTGAGCTGATGGACCACTTTCTGGGAAAGCTCCACAGCCAATACCCTCCCATCCTTTATCCTAAAGCTTACTAGTAAAAAAAGTCCCATGAACCTGCCCTGGAAAATTCCAAAATCCCAAACCATGTTGCACTAATGTCAAACCCTCCTATACCATATCCTTCTTTACCTGGAGCTCACTGAATGCATTTGGCTTGTATCTCATACACCCAATTATAACAGAGTGAATGGGAAAGCACACGTGGAATAGATACAACTGACACCAATCAATACAACTGTCAATCATGATGTCAATCCTGCTCTGAATGCTGCAATGGCACGAAGGAATGTTGGACATGGTGCAACATTTGAAATCCCTAAATCCGAAGCCTTCATGTGTGCCTGCCATTTTTCATTTCTGCTGGTGTGGGCCTCCTTATTTAGAGCTTACTGTTGCCTGATTAAACTTTGTGGCTGTTTTCATAATATTATGAACCACACCCAATTCTTTGCTCATCACACCAAGAATCTAGGAAACTGAACCTTCAGCATCCATGGTAACAATATCACTGAGCTACGTACCCAGCTAATTTAAAACACTGAATTTTGAGTGGTTAAGCAACAAGAGAGAAATCAATCAGTGCTTTAAATTTGTTATTCAGCTACTTATTGTCTATTTGTTAGTTATAATACCTGGTCCATCTGGTTCAATGCTTCTCTCTCCCTCTCCCCCTAGATCACACTTTTAATACTTTTTTTTTTTTTTTTAAAACACCAACTTTCAGGCCAGGGATTTAGCTCAGTTGTTCTGGAGTCTGCCTTGCAAGCACAAGGTCCTGAGTTCGATCCCGAGATAATAATGTACTACTCTTGTTAGTTGCTGATTATAAAGATGTTTTTCATGAAAACAGACCAAAAAAGGCTTATAATTGTAAACATTTATTCTCTTGAACTGAAAAAGGCTTGCATCAGTACACATTGTACAGCCTTGCAAATTACACAGAAATTGAAAAGAAGGTTCCTTGTTCGTAAGTGCAATGAATCTCTGATGTCCAGTAATCTGCAAACAATGGAAAACAAATTTTAAACCACTTAAGAAGTCTCCAGCACTCATCAAATATATTTTCGCAGGTGACAAAAATCCACAAGGAGGGGAATTCAAATAAGTGGCAATTAGTAATTGGAGGGACACTTAATAAAAAAAAAAAAAAGAGTATTTTCCTGAATGGATGATTTCTATTCCCCTTTAAATTTAAGTGGTTTGATTAAGAGCATTAAGAACATAATTTACTTTACACTTAACATTCGTACTACCTAAATGAATAAGGAAAGGACCCTATGGGGGAGTTCTGTATTTTCTGGAAAATCTATGTTTAAAGATTCAGGGGAAGAGTCATCTTTTATTTGTGGGCGTTTAGTACCCTCAGCCCTCATGGTACATGGTTTTTGACTTGGTTACTCCACGCCTGCATTCTTTCCCCCAAATCCTAAATTGGGTCACACTGTGCTGGCTGCAAAAAGAAATACAGGTTGCAACTGGTTATACTAATTTTGAAGAATAATTTGCTGTACAATAGAGCTTTGGATCTGATACAAGAATTCAGAAATATAAAACAAAATAACTATAAAAGTTAGGAGGCATTTGAACAGCATTTCCTTAGAAAAAGCTGCTAACTCTGTATCATTCTGGTGTGGATTTCTATAATCAGTAGAGTAAAATGTGTATCTCTTTTTCCCTCTTTGCTGGATCACTGGTCTTTTTCCAAAAGCTATTAACGTCATGACCACATATGCTAACAGAAGCTCCAAATACCAAGCCAATCACAGTTGGGAGAGGGCAGGGCAATCATAAAGAGGTGAAGGGTCCAATGGTGGCTGTGTTACTGAGAACTTGCCCTTTCCAAAATGTGAAAGTCATAGTGCTTCTTGCTTGTTCTCAGCTTAAACTTGTTAACTGAGTTAATTTGTTTCTTCAGTGCATTTTGTGCAGCTGAAATGGAGGGGAATGTGGCTAAGACAGTGTACGTAGAGGCCAAGTCATTGAGTTTAGAGCGTTCAGGGTTGACAGTGCTGTCCCCACTGCCACAGCAGATGGCATGACGACGCAGCTGGGGCTGTGACTGGGGGTCCCGGAGCCATCGGATCTTGGCGCCAATTTTGAAGAGTTCCCCAAAAAGTTTCTCGGCTTCCACGCGAGTTATTCCATCTGGTAGTTCAGTAATTTCCAAGACTTTCCCAACAACTACAATGGAAAAAGTGTAGAAAAAGTATGCAGAGACTCAGATAGAATATGAAAAACAAACAGGATTTTTTGAAACTATTAAAAAACCACAAAATTTTAATTGTTGTGATCATCTTTTAAATCACTTATACTTACAATTTAGGCAAGGGGTATAAACCATTGTTACCTTTACTGACAGATACACAGTTAAAATGTGGCACTAAATAGTGGCTTCTTGAAACCTAGTGATTTTGAGGAAACTTTTTTGTTACAATTGTAAAATAAAGACACCACTTGTCCTCAGCACCCAGGGCTGCTGAATAGGAAAGTAAAGTATAAATGGAAGGAATTTCTCCACAGAAAGGCAAGTCATTCATTCAGACTGTTTCCCACTGGGATTAAGGACAACCTCTTTCTTTCTCAAGTAACAGAGGCTGTTTAACCGACTTCTCAGTCTCTTCTTTCCCTAGAAGCCCTGTCATCACTTCTTTTTTTTTTTTTGAGACAGGGTCTCGCTTTGTGGTTCAGGCAGGCCCTGAGCTCAGCCTCAAACTCTGATCACAGCAATCCTCCTGCCTCTGCCTCCTGAGTGCTGGGATTACAGGTGTGAGCCACCACGCCCAGTACTGTGGTATGTGGTACTGATTGCTGTTGGGTGTGAGTCTCCACGCCCAGTATAGTATGTGGTTACTGGTGATCGAAACCGGGTCCTTGCGCTTACAAGACAGGCACCAGAACCACTGAGCTAAATGCCCGGCCCATCACTTCTAAACCCACTTGTACCTTACTATATATACTCTCACATCTGAAATACAAGGAGTTAGAAGAACATATTCAAGAAGCATACACTGAAGATGACATGGACTTTTTTGCAGGAGAAAAGCCCATCTACATGATGTGGTATATTTTCAAAGAGAACTAGCAATTTGTAGACTCACATTCTGTTGCATCTTGGGCACAGACATACCTGCTTCTCCTGCTCCGAGGTCTGTGGATGCAGCTTTCTTAGCCTGTCGCCTTCCGCGGTTTCCATGCCTGCTGCCAGGCTGGCCCTGGAAATCCACAAATACTTGAGGAGTAAGTTCCAGACATACTGAATTTGTATTTCAGCAGAAATAAACCAATCCTAGAGCTTCTAGGTTGTGCCCTACAGAGCAGGGGTTCTATCCTCTATTATGACAGTCACTTGGTGACCATTCCTCATAGACAGGGCACTTGCACTCCTTCACCCTCATCGTTGGCCTATGGAATCATCTCTCAGCCAGACAGCTACTGCTGCCTCCCTTCATCAGGTCAGTGCTAACAGGCATAAAGCGGCTGGTGAGGGCACCCAGCTCACTTCAGGCAGGGCCAACTTGTGACTCCACGCTCTCCACAATGGAAATACAGTGGGATGAGACAAAACTAAGAGTTCAGAGAAGTGCTGTTCATACCTGTTGGCTTGGAATGTGTCCATGCATAACAGCAGGAGGGTTGTACTGTAGTGGCTGGCCAAGTAATGGGTACCTGGCATCTCCTGAAAGTCATTAAAATACAATTTTCTCTCCTCAATTATAATGTACTTCACAGACTTCTAAATTGTTAAAACACAAGATGAACAGGGGAAACGAGTTTGGAAAAATAAAATTTGCATAGGTAGTAATATTTTTTTTAAGAAAACTAAAAACGAGGCTGAAGATTTAGTTCAGTGGTTCTGACATCTGCCTTACAAGTACCAGGTCCTGAATTCGATCCCTGGTAACCACATACCACAATGCTAGGCGTGGTGGCACCCATAATCCCAGCACTCAGGAGGGACAGGCAGGAGGATTGCTGTGAGTTTGAGACTTGCCTGGGCTACATAGTCAGTTAGGGCCAGCCTGAACTATAAAGCGACTCCTTGTCTCAAACAAACAAAAACAAAAACAAAAACAAACAAAAAAGCCCCTAAAAACTTCTACATATCCTTATCGAGCTACAATGAAGTTCTAAAAGGACTAAGACTAGTAATAGTGGTTAAGAAGAAGGGTAAGAGGTGGGAATTTGTTGAACAGGGGACAAGGTAGAGAAAAATTCTGTACACTTTAAAAACTATTTGTTCTTTTTTGAATCACATGAATATAACATCTATTGAAAAAGTAAGATAAATGTAAAAAAGCAGGTGAAAATGAAATATACAAAATGGAAGAACAGAAGAATCTAAGCAAACACAATACCAAATTCTAACACTCCATATAAAACCCATCAAAATAAGTAATGCTTATCTACCCACTTGAGATGTTGAAATCCACATTCATTTTTTTTTTTTTTTTTAGTTTTTTGAGACAGGGTCCTGCTTTGTAGTTCAGTCTGGCCCAGAGTTCAGTATGTTGCCCAGGAGAGCCTTGAACTCACAGCAATCCTCCTGCCTCTGCCTCCTGAGTGCTGGGATTACAGGTGTGAGCCACCAGGCCCGGATGAAATCCACATTCTTTATGATGATTATGATACTGATGAACTACCTACTGTGCTAACGAGGCTCCTTCTTTATTATGATTAAAAACTTACATTTCAGGGGAAGGAAAGAACTCTACATAAGCTATATTCCTCAGATCTCTATTAATTTTTCACATATATTTTTATGGTTTTAACCAATATATTTATGTTCTAGGTGCTCTTAATTTCTCTTTAAATTAAAATTTACATTTACAAGTTATTTATAGCCTATCTCCAGTTGATAGACGTTTAGCCCATGTCCAGTTTGGGCTATAAAATCATTAAACATGTTCTTGCGCAACTCTATCTTGACATATTTCCACTTTTCTTTCAGTGAGTAGAACTGCTGACTTGTATGGCATGTGATTGTCTAAAAAGCTGCCAAACATTTTCCAAAATTGGTTTTATCATTTTATACTCCCACTTCTAATGTGTAAAAATGTTAGATTCTTGGGGCAAATATAGCTCAGTGGCACAGGGACCTCCTGGCAAACATGAGGTCCTGAGTTTAATCCCTGATACCCACAAACAAACAAAAAACAACAATAAATGGAGAACACACATACACAATTTTAGATTCTTTTTACTTGCTTTTGTCAGTCTTTGACTATAGTCATCCTAGGAGGTCTGAAGTGATATCTCACTTTAGTTTTAATTTTTCCTAATAATTAACCCTTTCTAGGGCTTAATGGACACTTGCATATCTTCTCTTTTGAAATTTAAAGTCCATTTGTTTTTCAAAATCACTCTCTATAATGTGAGTATTTCTCCTTTTATTTGATACCGGGGATTGAACTTGTGACCTTCTACTTGCAAGACAAGCACTAGAACCACTGAGTTAAATCCCTGCTCCACTATTTCCCCTCTGAACGATCCTTTAAAACATGATTTTTAGGCAATTACATAGTATAATCTTTGTATGGCCAATTAACATATTCTCCCCTGATGGACATTTAACTTGCTTTAAATTTTTTTTTTTGCTATAGGTTAAACTGCACTAACTTTAGGTTAAATCTCGGGAAATAAAATGAATGTTTCCAATTAGCTTATAATCATTTGCATGCATGTCTATTCCTCTTAAATAGACAGAGGAATGGTGACTGTGACGTCTTTTCCATATTTTTGTAAATCACTGGGACAGGATGCCCAAAATAAATGTTTGCTGAATAAATTTCAGAATAAACTATTGATGTAAGTTTCCCTAATAGAGAAATTAGAAACACAGAATATAGAACACTGGATATTATCACTATAGATAAATGGATTATAAATATTGAAGTTGTATTAATTAGTAGCAACATATTAAGGTCAGGATACTACATAGTAAAATGTAGTTCTGTGGAAAAATGAAAGGTAGTAATACCAAGATAAAGTGCCCATGACTGAAAATAGACATCTTACAATTCTCTGTAGCTGTGCCAGACTTTATACTCACCCTGCCCAGTGACAAAAGGTCTAGAAAACTGGGGCATGATGGATAGTGGTGGTCCGGAAGGACGTATGGTCTTCAGGGTAGACAGCTGAGCTGGTGCCGGTGATTGAGCTGGTGAAATAATGGGACTGCTGAGTTGAGGACTGTGCTGCAATCACAATGCATTGAAAAAAAAGGGTCAGCATATGGGCAGAGCTTTTGCAAATTTTCTTTTGGACAAAAAATATTTTTTTGTCACGCTGAGGATTAAACACAGGGATAGTGCCTGCTAGGCAGGCATTCTACCACTGAGTTACATCTTTGTCCAGCGAAACTTGTAATTCTTCATTATTACAAGTTTTGTTGTTATAAAAAACTCAATTATCACAGAAATATATAACCTCTAACACTCAAAGATAAACATTAACATTTCTGTGAGTATGCATTCATACATCGATATTTATTTATTTTATTTATTATTTGAGACAGGGTCTTACTTTTGTAGTTGAGGCCACCATAGCCGGCACTGTGGTATGTGGTACTAATTGCTGGTGGGTGTGAGTCTCCGTGCCCAGCATTGTTGTATGTAGTTACAGGGATCGAATCCAGGTCCTTGCACTTGCAAGGCAGGCGCCTGAACCACTGAGCTAAATCCCTGGCCCAACGTCACTTTTTAAAAATAAGAATAGGAATATACTATATTACTTATTTTTGAAATCTGCTTAGTATCTCAGCAAAAATATTGTCCATAGTTCTGCAAGAGAATATTTATACATCTATTTCATTCTTTCTCCCCCACACTAAGTGTTTCAATATTTCATTTTAAAATATTCTCATCTTGACTGGGAATTTAGCTCCATGACATGCCTGCCTTGCAAGCACAAGATCCTGAGTTTGGTCCCCACTAACACACAAAAGATTTCACCTTTAGACAACAGTTGCAAGGATAGTACAGTGAATTACTGGATTTCACAAGAGGTATTAATATTTTATCACAATGAAAATGATTCTGAGAATGCATTAACAAGGTACTTGAATTGGGGGACTGTTGCAGAATGTGTTTATACAGACTAGGACGGAGACAATGTCACTAGATGATAGACTTTCAAATCCATTATCATCTTTCTTTTTGGTACTGGGGATTGAATTCATGTGAGGCAAATACTTTTATGAGTTACATCCCCAAGTCCATAAGTTTTCTTTTTTCTGAAAATAACTTGAAAATGAGGTGCACACATACACCACTTTATCCACAAATTAATGATGTCTAACCCCCAAGGACATTTTCTTATAATAATCATAGTAGAATCATCAAAATGAGAAAATAATATATACCTAACTTACAGAATACAGTCACATTTTGCCAACTGTCACCCAAATATCCTTTACAGTAAAAAATAAGACATAATTTTCCCCTCACCTCTAGAATCATGACCAGAATCCAAAACTGCATTTAGTTGTTACGGCTCTTTAGTTTCTAATCTGGAACACAGCCTCAGTTCTTATGCTCCTTCATGACATTTTTTTTCCTCAAGATTCTTTTCGAAAGATCATTGTGCATATAAGTTGTAGATAAACTATTTTTTAGAATGCCACCAATTTAAGTTTGCTATAGTCTCATAAAATGTTTATATTATTTATTCTGAGAAGAAATACCAGAAGGATGATGTTGGCTGTTTTTCAATACATCACATCAAAGGAACCTGAATGTCATCTATCATGACAGTCCTGGTCGTATTTAATACCATTTCTTGGTAAAGGTGCTCCCTGGAAACCTTCTCTACTGTAAGCTGCAATTTCTTTTGTAGGAAGACACTTCACAAATATATCCCTCTTTGTATCAAACTTTCTTTCACCATGAGTTTTTCTGGTAGTGATTAACTGTCTTTTTTTTTTTTTGAGTTTTTTTGAGATAGGGTCTTGCTTTGTAGTTCAGGCTGGTGCTAAACTCAGCCTTGAACTCACAGCAATCCTTCTGCCTCTGCCTCCCAAGTGCTGGGATGGGTATGAGGCACCATGCCTGGCACTGTGGGGTGTGGTACTGATTATTGATAGGCGTGAGTCATGTGAGTCACCATGTCCTGCATTCTTGTATATGGTTACTAGGGATTGAACTCAGGATCTTGCACTTGCAAGGTAGGCGCCAGAACCACTGAGCTAAATCTCTGGGCCTCATGATGGCTTTTGATTTATCACTTTACATTCTTCTCTAACAGTTTCACTATTCTCTTTCATTTATTCATTTGTCAGTATGGACTCATGGATTATTTTATTGTTATTATTATCCTTCTATTATTCTTTTATGCCTCAAACCTTCAGACTTGATCTTTTATCTTCTGTCATATCCCCAGCATTTTTCCAGCTCTTCCCAGAAGGTTTAGGCTCCTACTGTACTTTCCTTGTAACAGTAACTAGCAGTTACTGCTCTCAAGAGCTCTGGCTTCTTTTGGGGGAGAATAGTATTTAAAATTACCTTCTGGACAGTTGATGTACCTGATTATTTCAGCATACAAACTGAAGGTTATTTTCCCATATGGTACAGTAATTTATTTAATTAGTTACCCTGTAAAGAATGTCCAAACTGTTTCAATTATTTTTTTATTTTGTACTGGTGCTGGGCATCTGAACTATGGTCTTGTGTGTGCTCACGATGGGCTGAACCACTGAGTATGTTATAACAGGGCTGAAGGAAACACTACTCTGTGTGTGTGTGTGTGTGTGTGTGTGTGTGTGAGAACACATACTTTTTTTTTTTTTTTGAGATAGGGTCTTACTATGTAGTTCAAGCCAGACTTGAACTCACCAAGCAGTTCAGGCCAGCCTCAGCCCCGCAAGTGGTGGGACATGTGTGCGCCTCCACATCTAGCTTGTATGTTTTTAGAAGCTTGTGCCCAATTTTTTTTGGGGGGGTTTAATCTAGGAGTCTTACATGTCATCCAACTACTGAGCTATAACACCAAATCTCTTATTCCACAATGCTTCCTGGATAAAGTTCCTGAAATAAATTTGTGGGTTACATCTCCTGGATTTTGAAGAACATCATTAAATGCATTTCAAAAAAAAAAAAGTATCTAGTGATATGACCACCAAGAATGTACAAGAGCTTATAACTAGATATGTTTGTCAACATAACAAATGATAACTTCTTGAATTTTCCTAACTTTATAGATAAAAAGTATTGTTTTTATCTAATGGCTTTTGGCTATGTAGTTTGTGAACTAATCTATAAATGAACTTAGCCCTTTTTATTCTGTTCTGATTTTGTCAAATACATTGAAAAATTTTTCTTTAGCTTACATCTTTGGATTCTGTAAAAGAATAGTATATAAAAGTGTAAACAGAGAAGTATAATAAAAATGTATAATGAACTTCCATGTACCCATCATGCATCATGAATCGTGATATATCAATTTTATTTTTTCTGAAATACCTAAAACAAATCTGATATCATGACATTTTGTTTGTAAATGTTTTAGCATGTAAAATATTTCTAACACATAAGAACTTCTTTGAGTGAGCAATGCTAGAGATTGAACTGAAGATGTCATACAAGCTTGGAAGCACTGTCACTGTGCATATCACTAAGAACTCTTATGTCACTACCATAAAAACATCATTCACACTACCATAGAAACATCATTAACACACATAAATATCCTTTAGTAACTCAAGAATGTCTTATTATTCAGTTTTTGAACAAAAGAAAAAAAGATTGCTCCAAACAAGATCCATACATTATATCTGATTGTTATAAAAATTGAGTTTCCTTTAATCTACTACAGACCCAAATCTCATTAATTAACGAATTATTGTGGTACTGGGGCCTGAATGTAGGCCTTTGCACTGAGCTACATTCCCAGCCCTTTTTAAATTTCTTTCTCTCTTCTTTCTCTTTCTTTGAGATAGAGTCTCACTTTGTAATTCAGCCTGGCCCTGAACTCACCCATATATCACAGGCCAGCCTTGAACTCATAGCAATTCTCCTGCCTCTGCCTCTTGAGTGCTAGGATTACAGGCATGAGCCACCACTCCTGGCACTGTGGTATGTGGTACTGATTGTTGGTGGGTGTGAATCACCATGCCCGGCATTGTTGTATGTGGTTAATGGGGATCGAACCTCAGACCTTGTGCTTGCAAGGCAGGTGCCAGAACCACTGAGCTGAATCCTTAGCCCCTTATTCTTTTTATGAAACTTTTTATTCAGTTAATCTTCTGATTTTTTTTCCTGTTGTGGGAATGGAACACAGGGCCTTGCACATATTTTAGGGGGCAAATATTTGACTATTGAGCTACAATTCTACATCCTGTTGACTTTTTAAGTTAAAAAATTTTTTTGATGCTATAGAAGTTAGAAAATAATATTATTATTGAAGTAAATATCTGGATGTGGTGAATGTTTTAACTTCTTTATTTGAAAGGGTTTTAAATTCAGTGTCAAGAATAGGTCGATCTTTTATGATGAAAATGTCAAAAAGCATCTTACCTGGACAATATTGTCTACGCTGCTAAATTCGACACATTTCTGCCCTCTCTGGTGGTCACAATAATATTTATTTTGTTTCCACTGAGGGGGTGAGTGGGCACCAGATTGTGGATTGTTTGGTACATTGAGCTGCATCATCACCACTCCTCCACCAGGTGGCGCTGGAGGCATAGCTGAAAACCAGAATAATTAGGATTTTACAATCATTTCAGCAAACAGCTGGTATCTCTGAACACCTCAGTAACAGCAATAATATAACATTTTTCCTAATAAAATTTTCTTGTTGGACAGTGAACCTTTTTAAGTTTTAGTATATTATGTTACAAGTACTGTGTGTTTAAAAAGGAATTAAAGTAAACTTTTTAGGCACAAATATTTCAACAAATAATAGTCCTGCAGTTGTCATTGGAGTCCACGTGCAATTCTGGTAGGATGTAGTAGAGAACAGGATGACATACATGATCTAAAAGATCTTTAATTTTTAAAAATAGGTATTACTAATTATCATTAAGTTGGCCTTGAGCTCACGCCTATCCTCCTGAATACTGGGATTACGGGCATGAACGACCACACTTGACTAATAAGTATTATTCTAAATTTAAAAAACCGAAAAATTACTATCCTACAGAAGTATCCACATACAGTAAAAACTCACCTTTACAGAAAGTGAATTAAATGTTTGGGACATGAGGGCCAGAGACTATAATTTTAGTCCTTGAAATGTTCTAACTCTGGGAAAATTATTTCACCTCTGATTTTATCTTCTCACTGGAAAAAGGAAGCTAGAAAAAGTCCTCTTTGACTGACGCTATAAAGCTGTAAGGACCACATGTGTGTAAAGACACTGTTAACTATGTCACAGAAATAAGCAAATGACACAGTCTTTTCTGATTTGTGTTGTATCTGTGTAACGCACTTCACTTTACACTAACCACCACGAGGTGAGGTAGGATCCTGTTCCTTACCTCCAAGACCCGGCTGGTACTGTGCTATCAACCGAGGAAGGTGATTCCCAGTTCCCTAGGTACACAACTTGACTAACATGGCCCACTGTACAAGGGCTGACTGCTCACCGGCAGCTCAGAACCTCCTCAGCCAGAGTGGCCCACGTAGCCACCACTGTCATTTACTGATCCTCACTTATCTATTTCTCAGCTTACAAATGACAAAAAATCATTCAAGTTTAGCATATAACCAGAGGTTGGTATCAGATCTCATGGAAGCACAAAGAGCGAATTTTCCCAAAGACCAGAAGCACCCTATGTAAGACAAGCAATTTCTGAAACCCATGAACAGGAAAGAACTGGCAGGCGTGGGGTATTAGGTCAGCCTTCCAGACAAATGAACTGTAGAGAAGTATTTCTGGCGTTCAAAAGTAAAAACATACAAGTATCTTGGGGATGAAAAGTATACAAGTATACAAGTATTTTGGGGATGTATTATAGAGATAAAAAGTCTGGTTATGACTTGAGCATCCAATGTATAATTAGGGGGCTTCTTCACCAGGGAATTTAGATGGGGAATCCATGTCTGTGTCCTTTTTTGTGGTACTGGGGACCAAACTCATGACCTTGCACTTGTGAGGCAGGCAGCAGTGCCACGGGACTAAATCCCTGGCCCTGAGTGAGATATCTGTTTCAGGACATAATTTTTAACTGTATACATGTGCGTGTGCCCGCATGCGCACATTTTGGGGAGGAAGAACAAGGTGGAGGTGAGGGGAACATGAGGTAAGTAGATTTAAGACGTTACTGCAAACAAGATATGAAAAAAAACCCCATCAAAATTAGGAGCAGTGAAGGTAAGAAGGTAATCAGGTTTGAGGAATTGCTAAGGGAAGGACAGAAAAGGTTTAATTATGATTTTGAAATTCCTGTTTTAGTCCTTTTGTGGAGGGTGAGGTAAGAAATGTAACTAGAGATGAAAAATACCTAGTCTCAAGTGCCTTGGACACAGTTAGTATGTGAAAACCTACGGAAATAGGTCTGCCCATAGGGATTCAGCTGTATGGTCTTTTCTCAGCAGATACAAGATTTGGGAAGTGCTGGGAAAAAGCTGTGGTTGAAACCGCAGGGCCAGGTTGGACTATCCAGAAGGAACTTGGAGAATAATAGTAAGAGGAAGGCCTGCAGAAGGACCCCAGAGAATATCAACAAGTGTGGAGAAGGAGAACCAGGAAAGCAGAGCAATAGCAGCAGAAACAAACGACTACACCGTGCACACTAAGCTCGATTCACGAAACGTCCTGAGTATATATATGCCTAACAAGTCGAAGATCAACTTGGAAGAAACACCAAAGAAAATTAACTGAGCTGCTTTTCAAATGGGCAAACCACAGTCTGTCCGTACCGGCACACTGGTGGCCTTGAAGCTGCTGAGAGCCACATGGTGACGTAGTCCGAGGAAACTGTACTTGTTCTGATCCTGGATGTTGCAGGTAACCTATTGAAGAGCTGTGGGGGAAAAGTCAAATACAAATACAGCATAATGACAATAGACTAAAGCACCTTCGAATTAACAGTCCTACAAATTTATCTAAACAGATTATTCAAACTGGTTAGTGGTAAAACTCAAAACAATCTACTCTTTGTGAATTGGAATTACTTTAACAAAATTTACTTTCTGATTATAACACTGAAAAACCAAGAGAAAATTAAACTACTATTACAAATTATTTTAAATATCTTTTGTATTAGTCAAACAATTATTTTAAAAAGACAAGTAAGTCATTAGTTTTACTGCAAGAACAGACCCTGAGTTCCTTCCCCAATAAAAGGCTACATAAAAGAGAATATATCAGTGGACAATGCAGACTCAGAATAAATGTGTTCTGGCCAGAGATGTAGCTCAGTGGTTCTGTGTGTTTGCCTAGCAAGGTCCTGAGTTTGATTCCTGATAACCACCTACCACAATGCTGGGCATGGTGGCATATGCCTGTAATCCCAGCACTAGGAAGGCAGATGCAGCACAAATGCTGCGAGTTCAAGGCTTGCCTGGCCTACATAGTGAGCTCAGAGGCAGCGTGAACTACAAAAAGTGAGTTCTTGTCTCAAAAAAACTAAAACTAAAACTAAAAAAAAAAAAAGAATAAATATGCCTTGGAAAATGTACTAACAATGAAGGCTCCAACACTTAATATGGAAACTAGCACTTTAATATGGAAACTAGAAAAAGGGACAATTAATATAATAAATTACTCTATTAACTGTCTGAGACAACCTTAATATATGATTTGTCATTTCTGCAAAACTTCATTACCGAATTCTTTTAGGATAACAGTTTAAAGTTACACAACAGTATCATAGAAGCTGGAAATGATCATGAAATTACATTTATATCTAAAGATCCATTAAGCTTTTCTTTATTGAGAGCATTTAGAAAACCAGTTATTTCTTTTTTTTTTAGTTTTTTGAGTTGGTGTCTTCCTTTATAGTTCAGGCTGGCCCTGAGCTCACTATGTAGCCCAGGCAAGCCTCGAACTCACAACAATCCTCCTGCACCCTGCCTCCCAAGTGCTGGGGTGACATTTGTGAGCCACCATGCCTGGCAGAAAAAGCAATATTTCTTAAACAATATTTTGGCACTTACATCTCATAATTATATTTTAATATTACTCTAGATCCCACTACTGAGTGAATTACAAAGAATACAGGATGACATGTGAAACGACACCAGATAATACACTCAATCATGTGCAGACCATGAGAAACTCTGTAAGGCAATGTTTTAAGGACATAAGCAATATTTGTGGAGTGAGTACGTGTGCTTTTACTTAAGGAATTAGTTGGAAATTTTTTAAAGACATGAAATGAATAGATTATGAGGGTTTTTAAAGAAACCGCTAGTGCTTTAAGGATACCTATACTGAAATACTTATAAATGAAAGCCAGGTGTGGTGTTGCATGCCTATAAGCCTAGCACTTGGGAAGCTGATAAAGGAGAATTGCCAAAAGCTGGAGATCAGGCCGGGGATCTAGCTCAGTGGTTATAGCACCTACCTTACAAGTGCAAGGTCCCAAGTTTGATCCCCCGATAATTACATACCACAATGCTGGGTGTGGTGACTCATGTCTATCACCAATCAGTACTATATATCGCAATGCATGGTGGCTCAAGCCTATAATCCCACAACTTGGAAGGCAGAGGCAGGAGGACTGCTGTGAGTTTGAGGCTTCCCTGGGCTACACAGTGAGCTCAGGACGAGCCTGAACTAAAAAGCGAGACAGTATCTCAAAAAGAAAGACAAAAAACACCAGGAATTTATTTCAAAATAACACGGGAAAGGGAGTGGCAGAGATTTTGATGAAAACAGGTTTGTGAGTCATTAGCTGATAAGAGCTGAAGTGTGGGCACATGAGGGTTCAGAACAGTTCTGTTTACATTTATGTACACTATATACTTAAATATATGCACAAGCTGGGGGTGTGGCTCCGTGATACATCATGTTTAGTATTTTCAAGGCCTTGGGTTCAGTATCTTTAACAGCAAATATAATACAATTCATAATAAAAAATTAAGAATTAATGCTGTAATATAGACCAACAAATCTCCTAGTTAAGTAAAAATTAGTAGTTTCTTCTTTTAGTGACAGTAGCCCTGTGTAGTTCAATAAGAGAAAAATAAAGAACTATAAAGACAGGATTTCATTAAATGATTTGGGGATTTTCTGAATCGGTGTTAATAATAGTCAAATAGGACACAATTATTAGCTACTTGTAGAAATAGTATAGCTTAAAAAACAGTCTATAAAGGCCCGGGAGTTAGCTCAGTGGTTCCGGCGCCTGTCTTGCAAGCGCTAGGACCCGGGTTCGATTCCCCGGCAACCACATACCTATACTGGGTGTGGAGACTCACGCCCAGCAGCAATCAGTACCGCATACCACAGTGCTGGGCATGGTGGCTCACGCCTGTAATCCCAGCACTAGGGAGGCAGAGGCAGGAGGATTGCTATGATGTGAGTTTGAGGCTGAGCTCAGGGCCAGCCTGAACCACAAAAGTGAGACCCTGTCTCAAAAAACCTTAAAAACAAAACAAAACAAAACAAAACAAAAAACAGTCTATAAAATGGCCAATAATGACAAAAAGAACAAGTTTCTGAGGATGGAAAGCTTTTAGGCTTTCTTCTAACTCCTGTAAATAGCTCCCTTGGGTCATGTGGCTCCTCTCCCCTGATCTTGTTCATTATGCACATGTTACTCAAATTCTGGGTCACACAGGTGACAGGAAGCCAGAAAAAGGAATTTTTACTCACTGAACTCAGCGATGTATCATCCCACATTACTAAACTACAACTGCTAATATAGTCTCCCCCTTAATGAATAAAAACCAGGCTCCAAAATTAGGAAACTGCATTCCAGGCCTTTACTAAATCTCCCTCAAAAGACATACAGACAATTCAATGAACACAGATGAGGTAAAGTGCGCTCTGTTTTTGTATCACTTAAAACATTTCAGAAAAAGAAAAGCAAAAAGTTGGTATTTAAATGTCAATCTCTACTTTTAGTTTTTGACAGGCTGGGCAATGAATCCAACCCCTGTAGATACTAGACACGTGTCCTACTACTGAGCTATCTACCCAGCTCTGGCTTTCCTAACTCCTCCCTTAGAAGAACCTGTACAATATAACCTTCCCATCTATCGTATATATCTGAAAGGAATCGTATTGTGAGTTCAAAAATTTTTTCTTTGGAAGATGGGAGAAAAAGAAGCAGAGTTTTAAAAGTAAAATAGTATGGCTTATTCTTGAGAATTCTGTATCTTGTCTTTGAACAAGACAATAAAACAACAACAATCTCACAAACCTATTTAGTCTTGAACTTCTTGTAAATCCCGGCTTAAAACCACTGATGTTTGAATCAAAAATAAAATTAATAATATCAGCTTTAAAATGAATATAGACTTTCAGACACACTAGAAATACTATAACAAAAATTACTGTTGTCACTTTAACACAATTTTGCCACTTTGTTTTTCTTTCCTTTTTTTTTTTTAGTTTTTTTGAGACAGGTCTCACTTTGTAGTTCAGGCTGGCCCTGAGTTCAGCCTTAAACTCACAGCAATCCTCCTGCCTCTGCCTCCCGAGTGCTGGGATTACAGGCGTGCACCACCACACCTGGCTTTTTAAATTTTTTGAGATATGGTCTCGCTTTGTAGTTCAGGCTGGTCTTGAACTTAGCCTCAAACTCAGCAGTCCCCCTGCCTCTGCCTCTGAGTGCTGGGATTACAGGGATGAGCCACCACACCTGATATGGTATGTGGCTGCCAAGGATTGAACCTAGGACCTTGCAAGGTAGGCGCCGGAACCACTGAGCTAAATCCCTGGGCCCCCCCGGCCTAATTTAGGAGCAACACCTTCTTGGAGTGTGGTACAGCCAGTTTAATTGCTGTAAAACAGCCTTATGGGGGGCCGGGGAGTTAGCTCAGTGGTTCCGGCGCCTGTCTTGCAAGCGCAAGGACCCGGGTTCGATTCCCTGGTAACCACATAACAATACTAGGTGTGGAGACCCACACCCAGCAGCAACCAGTACCACATACCACAGTGCCGGGCGTGGTGGCTCACGCCTGTAATCCCAGCACTCGGGAGGCAGAGGCAGGAGGATTGTGATGTGAGTTTGAGGCTGAGCTCAGGGCCAGCCTGAACCACAAAGTGAGACCCTGTCTCAAAAAACCTAAAAAAAAAAAAAACCCCAAAAAACCCCCAAAAAAACCCAGCTTTATGGGATCAATGGAGAATGAAGAATGATTATAAGATATCCAAACATTTTTTCTGATTTTTCTATAATGTTCATACTCTTTCTATAATACTCTATGATAATTCATAGGTAGAAAATTTCCTTTTCTTGTTATTTATTTTTTCATTCTACTATATTTTAGAATCAAAGTCATGATAGGAAAAAAGATTAAGTATCTTCAAAATTAGAAACCTGAGGTAGAGTATTATAGTCCAGTGACTGAGCACCTGCCTAGCAGTCCTGGCTAACTACAAACCTCAGAAATGCACTGTGGTCTACAAAACATGAAGAATATTATGGCTCTTTACTGAATGCTTAAAATTACCCTTGTAAGCTATACTATTAACGCCATTTTCATTAGATCATAGTAATTTATGTGACATATCTACTATTAGTGGAAATTAATGTGTGGTATTAAAATATACTCATTAGTTAAGCCAGAGATTTAGCTCAGTGGTTCTGGGGTCTGCCTGGCAAGTGCAAGGTCCCAAGTTCAATCCCTGGGCCCACATACCATCATGACAGGCGTGGTGGCTCATACCTGTAATCCCAGCACTTGGGAGGCAGAGGCAGCAGGACTGCTGCGAGTTCAAGGCTTGCCTGGGTTACACAGTGAGCTCAGAGCCAGGCTGAACTACAAAAGTGAGACCCTGTCTCAAAAAAGAACAACAACAACAACAACAACAACCAAAACAAAACTAAGAAACCAAGCCAGAAGACAATAATTACAGGAAGACCTTATGTCAGTATCATAAAAGCCATTTGTGATGAACTTACTGCTAAGGTCATATTAAATGGGGAAAAGCTTAAAGTTTTCCCTCTAAATCAGGAAAAAGACAAAGATGTCTGTCATTTGTCATTTCTGTTCAATTTAATTGTTTTTTCCTTCCCCTGGAATCAGGGATCAGACATTGGGCTTGTGAGTAGGTGCGGGAACCACTGAGTTAAATCCTCGGCCCTTCAACATAATTCTTTTTTTTTGAGACATGGTCGTGGTTTGTAGTTCAGGCTGGCTCTGATCTAACTATGTAGCCCAGGTGAGCCTGGAACTCACAGCAATCCTCCTGCCTCTGCCTCCTGAATGCTGGGATTACAGGCCAGAGCCATCTTGCCTGGCACTGTGGTGTGCAGTACTGATTGCTGCTGGGCGTGAGTCTCCACACCCAGTATTGTACGTGGTTGCCGGGGAATCGAACCCAGGTCCATGTGCTTGCAAGACAGGCACCGAAACCACTGAGTTAACTCCCCAGCCCTCAATATAACTCTTGAAACATTACCCAGCGCAATCAGGCAAGATAAAGAAATTAAGGAGATTCATATAGGAAAGGAGTTAGACAAGTTATCCACATCACAAGTTAGTCAAGTTAGTCCTTATGTGCACATGAGATGATCCTTTACACAGAAGATGCAAAGTCTCACCAAAAGACTCCTAGAGCTAGTAAGTAAATTCAGCAGTGTAACAGGATACAGAATGAATATACCAAAATAGTGTTCCTAGATACCAATAACTAACCCACAAAGGAAACAAATACTATTCACAATGTCATTAAAATTAAATACACAGGAATTAATCTAAGGAAATGAAAAGCTTTAAACAAAAACTACAGTATTCTGAAAAAAAGGAGATTGAAGAGTCCATAAGAAAATGGATAGACATACCCTGTTCCTGGATAGGTAGAACCAATATTCCCAAAAGGTCATATTTCTAAAAATGATGTGTAGACTTAATGTAATTCCAATCAAAATGCTGATAACATTCCTCACAGAACTAGAAAAAACAATACTAAAGTTCATGTGGAATGAGCAAAGAGCCAGGAAAGCAAAAATAACCCTGGGTAATAGGAGAAAAGCGGAGGAATTACAATCCTGGATTTCTAGTTCTATAATAAAGCTACAGTGACACTGGCACAGAAACATGCTGTGGGTCACTGGAACACAACTTGGTACAGAAATAATCTGAGGCAAATTTAGCCACCTGATCTTTCATAAAAGAACCAAAAACTTATGATGAGGGAAGATAGCCTATCTAGCAAATGATGCTAGGAAAGCTGGCTAAAATACGCAGAAATATGCACTAAACTAAAATCCAAATGGATCAAAATAGTAAAACAATTTGTTGGAAGATAAAATAGGTAAAGCTCTTGAAGACAGAGGCATAGGCAGGGACATTCAGAATAGAATCCCAATTGCAGAAGAAATAACATCAAGAATGAAAAACTAGTTATACTAAATCAAAAAGCTTCTGCACAGCAAACAACGAACAGAAAAAAAGAGATACCTACAGAATGGGGAGGAAAAATTTGCTAGCTACTCTCTGACAGATGACTAGTAGCTATACTATGTAAAGAGCTATAAAAAAGTAGACCTTCCTCAAATAAAAGATCTAATCACAAACTGATCAACTGAAATGAACAGACACTTCTCAGAGTACAAATGGCCAATAAATTAATAAAAAATGTTCAATATCTTTGGCTATTAGAGAAATGCAAATTAAAACAACACTGAAATTCCATTTGATTCCAGAAAGATGGCTATCATCAACATATCAACAACAAATGCTGGCAAGGCTTTGAGGAAAAAGGAAATCTTTTACACAGTTGGTGGGAATGTCAACTGGTATAAAAGAGTTTAAGGAAAGTCCTTAAAAAACTACAAAGAGGCCAAGGATAGTGGTTCACACCTATAACCCCAGCACTCAGGAGGCTGAGGCAGGAGGATTGCTGTGAGTTCAAGGCTAGCCTGGGCTACATACATAGTAGGTTCAGGGCTAGCTTAAACTACAAAGTGAAATCCTGTCTCAAAAAACAAAAAAATCTACAAACAGAAATTCCATTTGACCCAACTATTTTCCTTTTAGATATCTTCTGAAAAAGTTAAATGAGATCATATTACAAAAAGATTGGTAAAAAGAAACAGGGAGATAGAACTTTTGCAAGAGAATTGGACTAATGGAGGAAAACAGGAGGGGAAGGTGCGGAAGGGGATATGAAAAAATTAAGTGTGTTATATATATATTTATAAATTAAAAATCAAATTCTGAGTTTTGATCTTTTGTTAGGCTAAATATACAATATAATATTCTCTCATAATGCTGGGCAGTGGCAGCAAGTTCTACTCTAGCCACGTAATGACAAGGGTAAACAACTGACATTACAGTGTACTGTGTTGCCAGTGTTTTTTTGGATTCAGATGCCCAACAAAGTATATGAGATATTCAACACTATCCTGCTATATTACAAAACATGTTACTGTCCAGCAGGCTAATGTACTTGCTCTAAGCATGTTTAATGTAGGCAGATCAGCTCTGATGTTTGTTAGGTTTGGTACAGTAAATGTTATTTTGGCTAGTGATATATTTTAACTTAATGATGTGTTTATCACAATGCAATCTTACCTTCAGTTGAGGATCAGCTGTGTATGAAAAGAAAGAGACTGAATGAAAAATACTAACATTTAATGTGGCTGATTTGGGGTTCTGGAAATATGGTTCATTCTCAATCATTTGCACTGTTATGTATAAAAGGCACTGTCTGTAATTAAAATCTATTTCAGAAATCTTTAACAGATGTCAGAGAATGGCTATTTGGAGGTATTTATACTATAATCTGCAAAATAAACCTTCAATTTATTTGATGGTCAAACACTAACAGCCAGGCATGGTGTTTCTGGAGATTACCATTATATAGATTTTTGTGATGAGGACAGCACAGTATTAATCTTAGCCATGGATGTACTCAGTGGCACTGCATCTGCATGGCAAGTGCAAGGTCCTGAGTTCAAGTCCTAGTACCAGGGGAAAATTCTTAACAGTATATGCTCAATTAATGAGAATATATAACAAAAATTTCCTTCTACAATACATTGGTTTTCCTTTATGTGTTAATTTATCTAGGCTTCTGGTTATTGCTCATATTTATAGAAATATTTATTTACAGCACATCTATTTCCAAACATGTTTAAAGAAACCAAATATACAGAAAAGAAAATGTTAAACAACTAAAACAAACAAAGAAAAAGGAACAGGGATACCTAGTCTAATGCTGTTTTCAGGGAGTAATAAATGAAGCTTTATGTGTCCTGGCACCTGAGAGAATATGGTGAACCTAGGGTTATAGAACTGTGCCAGGATGAAAAGGAAAGCAACAGTTAAGCCTCCAGCAGGAACTGCATTGCCAAATACTGTAATTGAGTCCTATGATGAATAAAATGCATGCAGTTTTAAAATTGCAGTTTCAGTACATATTCTATTAGGAAATACAGAAGGCAGGAAGAAAATCTTGTTCAAGGTCAGTTATTTCTGTTTAATAGATAGGCTGCAGAAGCACCTACAAAAAAGGCTCATACTTTCCTTAGAAATGAGAGGTGTAGGTCAGTGGTACAGTACATGCTCAGCATGGACAAGGCTTTGTGTTTATTTTTCAGCAATCTCCAAAACAAGAGATCTGAATTTCCTAAACACTATACTTGCATGAGACACTCCCACAAAAGAATCTGCATTATAAATTTTATGGTAAAGATACCTCTGGCCCGATCAACCACAAGTCACATGTCCTGTTCCATCAAGCAAAATCAAACATGAAATGTTTCAGGTGCTCCAACATGGCAGCTGCTTCAGTGGACCTGCTGGACATAGCACTTTTGTGGCTCATAAAATGGTGGAAGACATTTCCCAAGCAATAATTTGAGGTACACAGTAGCTTAAATAGACAAGCTGCTTTTTTGGGCAACAGATTAGCTACTTCTTTGCTCTTAGACTGAGATCATAAAATTGTCATTGGCATTAAGAAAGACATTTATCTGCCTATGTTAGCTAAAAATGCACACATTTTTCTGAAAACTTCATCAAGTTAAAAAAAAAACACTGAAGTATAACAGAATAGTACCATTTCATACTTCTGACTAAAATCTTAATTTATTAGAGACTGTGCGACATGAGTTCGGTTGATCTGCATCTCAGTGAGATTGGAAAGTGTTAAAAACTTCTGGAAATGGTTCTAGGGATAAAAAGCAATAGAGACATCTATTAAGGAACATTTATAGGGCTGGGGATGTAGTTGAGAGGTTCTGTGCCTGGCTGGCAAGCACAAGGTCCTGAATTTGATCCCTGGTACTGAAAACACAACACAACACAACACAAAACAAAATGGAACATTTACACAAATTTGGCAGGAAAGTGAGAATGTAGAACTGGAGTCAAACTGCTTTCCTTTTACACCCTTCTAGCTTGATGAGGAGATCATATTTCAGACTGCTGCCAGGCCCAGAGCAGCAAGAATTAGCATTTCTCATCCTGTACCCAGAGGTCTGTGGCTAACGTTCCAAGACAAGGGAGGTCAACAGCAACAGGTGCAGGTTCTACGCCTTTTGTAGATCAAAACTCTATCTTGGGTGTGACAGATGAGAATGCTGGG
>PVIR01017184.1:0-21268 GCA_004026965.1 Petromus typicus
TTATTTTTCCCCGAGTTCATATTAATTAAAATACCAATAGGTTGTAAAGTGGGAATGAATTTTAGAATACCAGGCTGACCAGGGTGAGAAAATACATTTTAACTCAAGAGCATTCTTGTTAATCTGGGGGAGGGTGATATTCTGAGGTTTCCACTAAATCCTGTACATGGAGGTAATCTAAGCAGTCTAATATTCATGTGAGAGCTGCAAAAATTATTGAGAAATTAATATTGAAATCATGAAATGGTCTTTTAAATTCCTATGTAACTTTCTGGTTTGAGTGGAGGGGGACGTGGATGGGTCTTGGACGGTACAGTAGATTATTGTAAACCTAATTAGCTGGCGATTGTAATTGCAGCTTCTACTCCTTATAAAGTCTCTTTCCTGGAGAAAGTTATTATACCAACATGTACAGTTACTGTTTTAAAATACATTTTTCTCTACCTCAGGGACTGTCAGACTTTTTCTGTACAAAGACAGAATATATTAGAGGCTTTGTCGAATAAATAGTTCTCATTGCAACTACCGAATTCTATAACTATAGTACAAAAACAACCATAAACCATGAATTAAAAACACGGGGGCTGGGATTTAGCTCAGTGGTTCCAGCACCTGCCTTGCAAGTGCAAGGGCCCGGTGTGATCCCCCGTAACTACATACAACAATGGTGGGCATGAGAGTCATTCCTAGTAGCAATCAGTACTACATTCCACAGTGCCTGGCATGGTGGCTCATGCCTGTAATCCCAGAACTTGAGAGGCAGAGGCAAGAGGATTGCTAAGTGTTCAAGCTGAGCTCAGGGCCAACCTGAACTACAAAAGTGAGACCCTGTCTCAAGAAAACAAAACAAACAAACAAACAAGAAAAATGGGCCTGGGTTTGTTCCAGTGAAATTTTATTTCCAAAAACAAGTAGTAAGAATCTCAGTAACAACAAACATATTTAACTTGTGTAGATCTTGGTTTCTAATAACATTTTTCAGTGAATGAAACTAGGGACTCTCTGAGAAATAGTTGCTTCTAGGACTGGAGCAAGAAATACACAAGATGAGTCTGAAGCATGTTATTTCAGAGAATAAAGAAGTGTTTTAAAATATCACCATGAAAAACCCACATAAATTCACACATATTCACACACGTATACTCATAGGGGGTGTAAAAATAGCATGGGAGAAAACTATAAGAGCCCCCAGGAATGAAATGAAATTTTGAAAAATTTGATCAAGAAAATAAAGTAGCTTTAGATTATAACCCAAAGTATAAAATAAATATCAATGACTCTATATTGACATAAACAAATGATTGGATAAATTAATAATTGCGAAGAAGAGACAAATGTCTCATGCAGCAGTTCAAATAAATTATGTAGACACTCCATCCTAAAGGAGAAAGCAGGTGATTCCTCATTCCTTACATTTGAGCTGTGTGTACTGACTACTTAGGAAAAAGTGCAGTGTGAGAGGGCAGGAAAAGTAATTTTACAAGGGGAAGCCTGACTCACACTACCCCAACCAGGGGCTGTTATTGTTCCAGGTCACAAACTACGTGGATCACCTGCATCCTTAATGGGCTGTGATGCAAACAACACTTGATGTTTGCAGTTTCTTTCTGGATTCCATAACTCACTTGAGCCATGAGAAAATCACTGCACATTCCAAGAGAAGGACGTTGTGTAATAAACATATCTGATGGCTATTCTTCAAAACTTCCTAAGTTGTCAAACACAAAGAATGTCTGAAAAGCTTTTCTAATCAAAAGGAATTTAAGGAAATACAACAACTAAATATATGTGGTATCCTGGATGGTGTCTTGGAACAGAAGAAAGATGCTAGGTAAAAATTATAGCAATGTGAATAAATTGTGAACTTTGTTAATGATGTAATAGCATTGGCTTATTAATTATAACAAATGCATTATTCAAATGTAAGATGTTAATCACAAGAGAAACTATGGGCAGATAGAAATTTTCTGTACTAGCTACTCAAGTCTTCTGTAAATAGAAAACTGTTTTAAAAATTCAACACCAATAATGAAATTTAAAATGGCACAATGTCAGATTTTGCTCTTAGGCTCCTAGTTAGCAAAGCTAACAGTCAGGTTTGTTTTTTTCTGCTAGGGATCATAGAGCACCTTTATTATTTCATTCAGAGCTCTGTCCAATTTCAGATTTCATTCTACGACACAGAACATAATGATGTTGACTATTTTATCATCCCTTAAGACCGTGGATGCACTGAATTAATGACATCATGCTGACAGGAGTGATGAGGAGATATTAGGAAGTATTCAAGAGGCCTTGCTATGTGTAAGAGAGAAGATCTGTCACTTATAAAAATGTAGGAAGAAGCCCACCACTTCTAACAAGTTTCTGAGGATCTTATAGCCTAGGCACACTGGAATACCTTCCTCAAAGACAATGACATTAAGAGTTAGCAGACTGGACAGATCAAGAAATACACACAAGGAGAAGGCAGTAAAAACAAAATTAAAAAAAAAAAAACCTAGTGTGTAGGATAAGCTATGGATAAACAGAAATCCTGAGATAGAAGAGATTAATGATAGATATTCAACTGTTGTAATGATAGGAGCAAAAACAGAAGCCAAGAAAGTAGAGAATTAAAATGAGTACAAACTGAGGACCTGCAGATATCATATGTAGTTTCTTGCATTTGAGTGTCTTACACTGACCCACTTACAACATGACTTGGTAAGTTACTTAGTTCTTACAGGACTTAAGTAACTCTGAACAATTTGTCCTCTAAATCAACAGGACTAACTGTAAGATTACACAGGAAAGAAAAAATATTTCAAAAAAAAAAGTCAAAACAATGTAAGCTAAGAAACAACAGAACTACAGTATTTTTGAAATGTAGGACGCAATGAAAGCTTCATAGTATGCCCAAGAACCTTGTCTCTAACAGTCAGTGGCACTCATACTTCAGGTCTTCTGTGCTTCCTGCTTGCATGCCCCCATACCCCCCCAACTGACTCTTCATTCTCTTAGCTTCTCCTTCAGTTCCTGTTACTCCTATGATTGAGAAGCTGTTATTAATCTCATCTATCTCAGGATTTGTTTACTCATAGCTTCTTCTACCCATTAGTCTTTGCTTACTGCATTCTCTCTCTCTCTCTCTCTCTCTCTCTCTCTGTGTGTGTGTGTGTGTGTGTGTGTGTGTGTGTGTGTGTGCTTATTTCTTAGCCTTCCCAGCCTGCTGTATCTGAATGTTTTGCACTTAACCTCTCAAAGAGTTTCTCACAGGACTGTGAACTTTCTGGTATCCATTTATGGCAGAACTCCCTCCAAGTCCCCTGGACAACACCCTTCCCTGGTGCACCAGCTTTGGCTCCAGATGTGATGTCATTTCATACAAACACACTGACTTATGAAAGGGTCTTCTGGAAGAGGACCTGGTTATGGTTAGTGCCTCTAAGAACAGGGGGATATTGTCGCCAGTAGGCATTTTTGCTGGCCTGCCCAGAAAAATCTTTTCTTACCATTTTGAATAAAGAGAACCCTAACCATTAACAAACACCTAAAGAATTTTGAGTTAACAGAAAGTTTTTACTGAGAGAAAGACACTTGGAGAGAATGCCAAGTGGTAGCATCATTTCTGTTGCCTTATCTTTGCTTCTCTGTGTAAGACTTTTCTCAATGATTGTTCTTGATTTGCAGTGGGGATATGAGTAGTTTTGTGGACAAAAGCCCACAATGGATCTAATGCCACAAGTTTGTCATGAGAATGCCCCAGAATTAGAGTCCAGAGGGACACTATTTTAGAACTGTCTGGGCAGCAACCTCTGCACAATGGTCTATTTCTTTCTCTGTTCTCAAAAAATTAACCTGAGCTCTGAACTGAGTGATTATACTTTAGCTATGAAAACCTGCTCATCAAAAGCCAGGGTATAAATGGTTTGGGTTTTTATTTCCAGAACTCAGTCTATAGGTCTTCTCAGTCTCTCTTTGCAATAAAGTGCAAAATGTTGCAACTTGGAGCAAAATATCATTTGGATTTTCTCTCCCTCACTGCCTGCCATAGCCAGTGACTACCAGTTCCTGGATTCGTTCTGTCTTGAATTTTGCAAAAGTTTCTTCCTAACCATTCAAGGTAAAAAGAAGAACAAATTTTTCAAATCAAATTTTCTTGGCTTTACTGATTTTCTTTTCAATAACAAATGAGCCTCACTTCTTCTTCCCATGGCCACAGACACTCCTTATCTGGTGTGTTTTTGTGGTCAGCTCATGTTAATGTTAGAAGAATGTTTAGTAGCATCTTCATATGATAAATGCACACATTCTCTCTCTGTGTGTATGTGTGTGTGTGTGTGTGTGTGTGTCTCCCCCATCCCCTCCAAATCTGAAACCAAAGACCTGTAGAATTAAAAGTATATATTCCTCAAACAAACAAGAAGTCCTGAGCCACTGACAAATTGCTGGATTAAGGATTAGGCTTATACTGAAGTGAAAGACTGGGTAAAGTAAAGAATACCTCATAGACTCGGAAATCATGTCTCCAGATAGAAATCATCTGGTTTTTTAAATATATATAAATCAAGGGATTCACACAGGGTTGATTCAAGTTAATAGCCAAGAACATATCAACCTGTGCATGGCACATAGCTTCAGCACTCATCTTTTATTTTGTTGTAGAGAAAGGAATTTATTAATGGGCAAGCACACAAGAGGCCTGTCATGTTATTCACCACCCTGAGAAGCAGGTCACAGAGCAGCAAAGTAATGCTGTTAACAAGAAGCATCTTTCTGTAGTAGGCAGCAATCCTAGCCTGTCATGAATTGATTTTATGATTGGCAACAAATTTGGCTGGCACTAACCAGAACTAGTGCTTTAGCCACATACCAATGCTTGCACATAAAATAGGTTTATAGAACTGTGTAACTTAACATAACTAAATTAAAAGACTCCAGGAGGGGGGATTAGATCATGGGGGGCTGTATATTCCTCAGTGGATTAATCTACTGATGTTCTTATCAGAGTGTCTTATCAGAGTGTTCTTATCAGCTGTCAGGAGCTGACGACCAGGCACCTGTACAACTAGCATACCATTGGGGGGGCATATCTCTCGTGATCTCTGACCAGAACTACTCATCAATTTGGTTACAACAACCTCAGGCTTTGGTAGCCTACATCTTCAGATCTTTCAGAACTCCCCTACAAAGTTTTGCAGCCTTCTGAACCACATAGTCATGGTATTGACCCCAAATTTCTGTTACTGAGTTTCTGTATTGGTCAGCTTTTTCATTGCTGTGAAAAAGTGCATGACACCTACAATTTAAAGGAGGGAAAAATTTATGTGGCTCACGGTTCCAGAGGTCTCAGTCAATGATCGGCTTTTTCCAAGGCACTAACTTCATGGTGGCATGGCATGACGATCACAGCCGCTTGCTTCTTATACCCTCTTTTGGTCAGCATCATAACTAGCCAAAAGAGGAACATGTGTCAACTTTTGAACAGCAGCATCTCCTAAAAGTTCACAACGATGTCCTCAACATTATATAAAATCAACTTTTCATCAAAATTGGAGGGCCTTTTTGCTTTAGCAAAGCAGGTAGCCACTAAGGATGATGTACTCAGCGCAGACACATTTGATGAAATGATAGCCTTCAGTAATTGTCTCTGTTTTTTTTATTCCTGTATTTTTATTTTTTAAAATGTCAAAGCCCTATCTTTTAATGCAGAGTGCTCAGTCTCCATGTGCCAAAACAGTTTTAAAGGTTCCATGACCTGACTGGACCAGCAAGTGTGGGCTTGAAGAAAGTGAGTCACCTGTTACAAGAAACTTGATATTTAAAGAGGACTTTTTATATTGTCTATTAAATGCAAATTTCTTAGAATCTTCTGCTATCTTATCATTGGGTCTTTCCGCTTCTCTAGTGATTTATTTTCTCATTTTGGCTAGGGTTAGACTGTGGCTTACCAAAATTGTAACTGAGACAATGGCACTGTACAGGAAAGAGGTGTGGAAGGAAATGGTAAATAAAATAATTGGCAGGTCATTTATGGACTAAGGTAAGCATGAACAAAGGAGTCTGGTCTAAAGTCTGCCACCAGACACACCTGTACAATCGAAATACATTAACCCACTTACCACTATAAAGCCTCATATCAAGTTCACTTGTGATTTGCTGACAGTTTTGCTCTGAGTCTGCAAACAATTGATGTATTAGCACCTGGGCAGGCAAATATCTCCACTAACATCAATCTGTACGTGCAGCTACTCACCCAGGCTAGCATCATTGCCTCAGCTCCACCTCAGACCATCAGGCTTTGATTCTTATCAGAAGCACACAGTCTAAACCCCTAACACATGCACTTCACAGTGGGGTTCTTGCTTCTATGAGACCCTAAGGCTGCCATTGATGTGATAGGAGGCAGAACTTGGGCAGTAACATGAGTTAGGGGAAGTGGCTGTAAATACATATGAGGTTTTGCTTGCTGGCCTACCATTCAGTCTGCTGGGTGGGCCATAGACTGGTGCTGGTCTGTAGCCCAGGGGTTGGAGACCTCTGTCCTAGGTAGTTGGTTTCCCAGGATTCATTTCCCTATGCCTGCATCCAGCATGTAGAAGCTGAGTCAGCCATTGTCTGTGGGGCCTGGCTATCTCTGGAGCTGGCAGTCAACCTCAGTATTGTTTATACTCTGTTGTTTTTTCAGACATACAGAGTTAGTGAGTTGTAGGGTCAAGGAGGCTTCCACATAGATTTCAAAAGAAAGCCTGGGGAGCAAAAATGTGCCCTTAAAAAGTGAGTGCATAAATCTGTGGGAATGAAGTATAAGGTGAATTGCAAACTCCAAGACACTAGAGAAATGCAGAAGATGGACTATCTACTGTGAAAAGCTGCAGGAAATAAGTGAACTCAGCATAAGAGATAGGGTATGTGGACTGCAACCACAGAAAGACCATGAGGGTGAGGTTGCCAAAGTCCTCTCTGGAAGTGACATTTGACCACTGTGCTGGACCTCGATGCTGGAAATGAACCTTTAGGACTTAATGCTTGTCTTGCTAATTTTCAGTTTTGCTTTGGTCCTATTTTTGAAAATTTTCCTATTTTTCCTTTTTGGCATGGGAATGTGTTCCTTGTGACACTGTACTTTGGAATTATGTAACTTGGTTTTTGTTTTTATAGCTAAGAGCTAAGAATCTGCCTTAAGTCTCAGAAGAGGCTTTGGACAAACTTTTAAATAATGCTGGAAGTCATGAGCCTTTGGGGAAGGGGTTACTAAGGATTTAGTTGTACCCTGGACAGTTGCATCTTGATGAGTGGAATTATTAACTTGTTATTGTGCTTATTTGGCCATTAAGAATGGTTCAAGGAAATATGACTGGTGTCAAGTTGATGGGAATAAATTTTAATCCGACCCATTTGACTTTATGAAGAGATTCTAGAGAGTCAGTTGGGTCATGGGGGAGCTATATTAATGAGTGGATTAATCTATTCCTGTTCACAGTGGACTGGACTGTTAGGAATTAGGCTCCATGGGAGAAAGTGGGTCACTGGGATGCACATTTGGACTGTATTTCCCTCATTAGTGCTCTTTTCCCTTGGATTCCACTTCTGGGCCACCATGAGCTAGTGAGCTTTTCTTTGCTATGCCTTTCCTCCATGATGTTATTGTCTTGGAACCCATTGAACACGGAAGACTAAGTCTTCTGAAACTAAAACCAAATAAATATCTCCCCCTTTAAGTTGTGGGTATTAGGTAATTTGCTACAAAAGTGGGAATGTTGGGCAATATAACCATACTTAATGTTAGTAATATATTTTCTCCATTCAGAGCCTTATGCCTCTTCTGATCAAATGATTAAGGAAGGATGATGAACATAAAACAATTTCTATGATTTATTATAGAGGATTTGGTAAGTACTATTTTGCAATGCCAATACTGGAAGAATGAGACAGCAATGATTACTTTAATATGATTAAAAGTAGTAGTAGGCACTCCAAGAAATGAGGTACTGCCCAGCAGATATATTTTATGGATAAACTTTCTATTTACTTTGTTCATCAAGTCAATAAGTATAGGAATTTGCAGATGACTGTGTAAAGAATTGCCATTGTATTTTTCCAGTTGTGTTACTTCTTTCAGCTTTTAAAATGTAGCATATCACCAAATCTAATATGATTTTCACTTCTTAAAAGTCACATAAGGGTTAAGCTATTAGTGAAAATAGGAGGATGTGTAAAAAAGTGGTAACCAATAAGCCTGTAGATGTAATTGGGTTCAGGTCATGTAAATAAACAGAGTGGTATGTGCAGCCAGAGAACAAGTACTTGGTCATCAGCTGTCAAGTGAACGAGCCTGCTTGGGGTCAGTAGAGGGACTAGTGAAGCATACAACATTCCAGAGAAGATAGAACCTTCTATTGGGTCTGTTGGGATGATGGTATGTACGACAGAAGAGAGGATGGAGAAGTGGAATTTCTTGCAAGAAAAAGACAACCTTTCCAGCTGGCCAAGTACTATGACTTAGAAAAAGAACTAGGACAAGAAAAGAGAGTCAGTGCTCTTCTACCTGCCTGGAATTTACCGCCCATCACCATCCTTTTACTCAGTTAATTCTTCTTTCTCCTTTAGTCTCAAATTAAACGTCACTTCATTGGTCGCTGTTCATGTTGTCATTTTCTCCTTCATAGCACTTTTCACAGTTTATATGTGTATATTGTTGCAGTGTTGATTTGATTGGTGGCTATCTCCTACCTAGAATGGGATTTAATCTTACAGTAAGGAGTAACTGGGAATTTAAATGTGTAAATTGTTAAAGATATTTGGTTAATGAACTAATGGAAGAGTGAATTAGTGGGTGAATGAATGATATGAGAATTTGATTACCAAGCTTTCAGGTCTGTTGACATCCTCAGAAAGTAAATGAATCAGATGCCATGTTTGCAAGATGGCTTTATGTCTCTTGGGGAGGAGTGTTATATATCTAATAGGGAAGGGCTTTTTTTTTTTAATGCAGATTCCAAAGTAGAATCCAAAAAGATATTAGAGTTGTGGAATGGAAGAGTGTGGATTGGCTGGCGGTCATATAGGAGGTCACATCTGGAGTTTGCTAATGGAAAGGCTTTGAAAACTGCATTAGATCTAAAGGACATGAAGACAATTTAAATATTTATAAGACAAAATGTAAACCCTAGTTTACATTTACTACATTTACATTTAGTTTAAAAAAATAGTCTCTTTGCTAAATTATACAAGTTCACCTTTGTCTTCTGTTACTATCAGGAAGCATGAAGGGCTTGAGATTTTCATCCTACTTGTGAGCCTGCCACTGATACATGAATGTTGAAAGAAGACACGAGATTCCCAGGTCAGAGATGAAGGACATTGTTAAACACAGCACAATGATAAGTGTGGATATCAACATACTCGTGTGAGTCATCCTTGCTCCCATGTCCTGAGAAATTGACACAGGGAAGCCCAGATAGATATCTGCACATGCAGTTGGTTACATTATAAGAGAGGATCTCTGAGCTTAGAGAAGCTGAATGTTTTATGTTATTAAAGGTGACTGCTCTTTACTCAGAGAAGTGACATCTTTATCTTCTAAGGCTGTAAGCCAGATTGTCCTTGTTTTGGAAGGAAACATTTCTTATATTCCAAGACTGTTTATCATAGAAATATCTTTGACAAGTGTCTGAAACAAAGGGCAATCAATATCTGTTTTCAAGACAGAAATGTAAGCTGTCTATCAATATTACCCTTTATTTTATATTGTTTTGGCTTCTGGATAACTTTCTCCATTGTATGGCATTTTATTGGCTAATTTGAGTAATCTGACTGACAGCAGCTGGGACTGAATTCATTTAGTATATCTCACATAGCGTCTATGAGGTTATCATGAATCTACCACAATTAAGGTGACTAGTAACAGGATTCCAAGCCGTAGGATGGAGGTAACCTACATTACCGACTTCCGCTATGTCCATAGTGGGTCAGACCAACCAGCTAAACACATCCTACAACCACCAGGGTCTCCTTCAAGTTTCCGCATTGACTTTCAGACTTGGTTCGTGGTATTAGTGCAGGTATACTAGGATGTACTAGTGATTGTACAGAACCCTTCTTGGTCTGTAGTGAGTAAATGCAGGACATTTCTATAATCCACAGCAAGCGTGGCATCCAAGGACAGGTGGCATCACTGGTCACTTTAACTAAAGTCAAGGACACACTTCAATTTTTAAAATAAAAAAAATTTTTGAGACAGAATCTTGCTATATACTTCAGGTTGGCCTTGAACTCACTATGTAGCCCAGGCTGACCTCAAACTAGTGGTTATCCTCCTGCCTGCACCTCTTGATTGCTGGGATTACAGGCATGCACTGCTATGCCTCACCTAAAAATATTTTATCACATGTTTGCTGTACATGATAATTACATTCATTGTGAAAAGTTGTATATTAATATAACATATCTTAATTTTTTGAAGTAAAAATTTACTGGTACATTTAGATAGATATAATGATAACATTCCTCACAGGGAATCTGTGCTTGTACATAACATATTTTACTTCCGTTTTCCTCTTCTGTCCTCCCTTGGATTCACCTCTTCCCTTCCATATTACAAAAGCTTTGATTCCATTTTTTCCCTTCTATTCTCTTTTCCTTTCTTTCATTTCTCCCTCCTCTTGTTCCCTTTCTCATTCAAACATTTTCTATCTCTCAATATCTCAACATCTGTTGTACATGTTGGTCTTTATTTCTACTTTCAGATTCTCACACCAAAGAAACAATGTATTGCTGAGACATATGTGTGCACATTATTTCACTTAAGAGTTTGCTGCTGAAGTGCATTGATGACCCAAGTTTACTCTTCTCTATGACAGAGTAGTATTCCATTGTATAAAAAACTCCACGTCTTCTTTACCCTTCTGTCAGTTCTTTAACCAGGGCTTTTGGGATGTTTCCAAGATTTATCTGTTCCAAACTAGGCTTTTCCAAACTGTGCTGCTATAAGCAGAGGTGTGCATGTGTCACTGTGATATGAAGCTTTTAATTCTTTTGGAAGATATCATAAAGAGGAATATCTGTATCAAATGGAACTTCTAGTTTTAGTTTTATGAGGAATCTCCACACTGCCTTCTACAACGGCTGTACCATTCTACACATCCACCAAGAGAGGACAAAGGTTCCTTTTCCACTACAGCCTGGCCTGCATTTGTGATTGGCTGGTTTCTTGATAATATAGCCTTTCTGTCGAAGTGAGATGGAGTTTCAGCATTGTTTAATTTGCATCTCTCAAATGACCAATGATCTTGAACTTTTTTCATACATGGATCTGAGAAGTATCTATTCATTCTTGATGCTCATTTTTGGATAGGCCTTTGAATTTGGGAGGTGTGATATTCTTTAGTTCTTTATAAATCTTAGATATTAGTCCTTTGTCTGAGGAATAGCTAGCAAAATTTTTTCCCATACTGGCAGTTGGCTCTCCACTCTGTTGGTGATTTCTTTTGCTGTAAAAAAGCTTTTTCATAAGATGAATCCAAGTTGTTGATTCTTTGTAATGTTTTATTTGCAATCAGGTTTTGTTCATAAAGTCTTTGCTTATACCAGTGTCTCCAAGAGTTCTACCTATTCTGTCTTCCAGCAATTTAGTGTTTCTCTTTTAATATTTAATCTTTGATCTATATTGATTTGAATTTATAATCCTAACAACTGCCCAGAAAATTGGAATAGATCATCTTTATCTCATTGTGATAAAAGCCATTTATGACAAACCAATAGTCAACATCATATGAAATAGACAAAAACTGAAAGATTTCTCTCTAAAGAAACTCTGTCAAAAGACTTCTAAATTTAATAGCAAAATTCAGTAGTGTAGTTGGATACAAAGTCAACACTCACAAATCAGTTGTGTTACTGTACACAAATAGAAAGATCACTGAAAGAGAAATTAGGGAATCAAAATCTTTCACAATAGTGTCCATAAAGATGAAATACCTAGGAATTAGTCTAACAAAGGAAGTAAAAGACTTTTATGTGGAAAACTATAGTACCTTGAAAAGTAAGATTGAAGAGTATATCAAAAAGTGGAAATCTCTTGTTCTCAGGCAGGAAGAAGCAATGTAATGAAAATGACCATATTCTCAAAATTGTTATACAGATTTAATGCGATCCCAATCAAAATTGCAATAGCATATGTCAGCATTAGAGAAAACAATCTTAAAATTCACTGGGAACCGAACAAAGGAACCAATCACCTTCACTGGAAGAAAAATAGTCTCTTTAATAAATGGTGATGGAAAAACTGGCTTTCCACATTCTGAAGATTAAAATTAGACCTGTATCTTTCACCATGCATTAATTCTTTTTACTTCCCTTGTGGACAAATTCTATACTAACATTTCCTATTGAATAACTCTTCATAAATAATGAATTATTTACCTTTCCAGAAGAAACCCTAGGTATTCAATGGGAACCTTATTTTGGTCCTCAATAGTTATATGAAGACTATATGATTTACTGATGATGTTTTCTTAAATACAGTACTTGAGATCTCTTGTGGCCTCCCCCACCCCCCATCCAGGACCAAAGTGCAAATGATATATTTATGGGCAGGATGTAAACTAATGTCTGGTTTCCAACATAAAGGACATTGCTAGATTTGTATATGGTGCTATGGAAAGAAATGTTTTATAATTGACAAAAATGCCAGAGTTAGGTTTATGATTTGGGGGCACTGGTTAGGCAATACTTTGAATATAATATGCTAGTCAACTGGTAGACCTTAGGACTAATGCCCTGGTAAAATCATTGAGTCTAGTTCTTGTTTTGGAAAAAAAAAAAAATCTACCTATCTATCTATCTGCTGTCTATCTTTCTATCATCTCTCCATTACTAAAATCTGTCATCTATTTATCCTGTTCGATAGCTATATAGATAATCAATGTTGAAAAATTATCCATCCAGACTTGCTTTGTTATGAATTTTACCTAGAATACATTTGAACTTTATCAAATATTATTGTGCATCTGTAGAAGTAACCATATGACTTTTCTCCTTATGTAGTATTGTGGAAAAGTGCACAAAATTTTATAAATATTGAATTTTTTTTTTTTTAGGTTTTTTTTGAGACAGGGTCTCACTTTGTGGTTCAGGCTGGCCCTGAACTCAGCCTCAAACTCACATCACAGCAATCCTCTTGCCTCTGCCTCCCAAGTGCTGGGATTACAGGCGTGAACCACCACGCCCGGTACTGTGGTATGTGATACTGGGGATGGAACCTGGGCCCTGGCGCTTGCAAGACAGGCACCGGAACCACTGAGCTATATCCCTGGCCCCAAATTTTTTGTATTCTTGAAAGAAACCTCAGTCAGCCATGGCATTTTATTATTTCAATAAGCTACTGGAATCCCTTAAAATATTGTATTTAGAATATTTTCCTAAATAAATTTGCCATATAGTCTTCTTTCATGTGCAGTCTTTGTTACCTGTTGCTGTGTTATATCCCTTTCATCGGAAAAATGTGAAAGCGTTTCTTCTCCTGTACCTTGTGAATAATCTCAATAGCATTGGGATAGTCTTTCTATCAAAATGTATCTAAATTCCTACTGTGAAACTATCTAGGAATATTTTTGAGAAGGGCTTGACTTAGATTTTTGACAACCTTATTTTTAAAATAATAAATTGATTTTGTAGCTATCTTTTCTGGGATCAATTATGGAAAATATATTTTTCTATGCAATTACCCGTGTGTTCATATCTTCATAATGAATCACATTCTTTAGCATTATAAATTTGCCTTCTTTATTTATTTACTTACTTATTTATTTATTTATTTTTACCTTTTCTGTGCCTCTTCTTTTTAGGGTTGGGCCAAGGTCTTGCTTTGCAGTTCAGACTGGCCCTGAACTCCCTATGGAGCCCAGGCAAGGCTCAGACTCATAGCAATCCTCCTGCCCCTGCCTCTGGAGTGCTGGGATTACAGGCATGATCCACCACATCTGGTGTTCTGATCTGTCTTACCAGGGATTGAACTCAGGACCTTATGCTTGCCAGGCAGATGCTGAAACCACTGAGCTAAATTCCCGGCCCTCTGCTGCTCTTCTGATAGTAAGATGACCCTTGAACTTTTTATTACATTTTCATGGGTTAACTTTCCTTTCTATTTACTGTTTAACTTTTGTTTGATGCTGACTTTTTAATCATTCTCTACATGGACAACACAAAATTGTATTCTCTTTAAATCCAATTTTACAAATGTTTTCATTAATAGTAGGATTTTCAAAAAATAGTTGGATTTAACTCATTTACACTGTGATTTTCTTTTAAATATATGCTTGCTAATCTTATGTTTTAAAAATATTTTGTCATATTTGAAATATAAGTGTTTCTTTGTGTGTAGCTTTTAAAATAATTTGGAAGATTTAGATTTTGCCCTAGCAATTACTTTAAAATAAAACATTATAAATTGTCCTTCATCTTACATTTTTTTAACAAAATTCAAACAGTATTAAGAAAACATAAAGCTAAATTTTCTTCATGGTTTCTATATAATACACCTTGAAAAATATTCAATAAGAATTTGGAAATTTTGTTTATTGGGCAGTGTGTTAATTGCATCTTAAATTCCCTGTACTATTCCTGTTCCTGCCTCTGACACTTCCTTGACATTTCAATGTCAACAGTTGCTTCTACATTTTTTAGGACACATATTTATGTATTTAATATCACAGAGATGAATCCCATTTTAATATATAAAATTAGTTTATTTTATAAACTCTTATTTTTAATTTAACATAATGTAATAACAGAGCTCAAACCACACATGCAGATGTATAACTCCTTCTGACTCCTTTTCCTTAACATTTATCAAAATGGACTTCCTTTCACACAGATTTATTTGGGATATATTTTACTCTTAATATTAATTTTTCTTACACAATGATCAGAGACTGTGATTGTGCAATATTTGAGATTGACTGAAATTTTCTTCATAGCCTGATACATAATAAAAATTTTAAATATTCCATGGAGAGCTGGAAAGAATGTGTAATTTTTGCATTTTGGCTAGCTTGTTAATTACTTTTGATTTAAACTCCCTATAAAATTATACATGTCTGACCACTTGACCTGCCAAATTTTGAGAGTTATGAGTTTCTCATTAACATTGTGGTTTTGACAATTCTTGCATCTCTAACTTTTTGGTTTTTATAAGTTCTGATCACTGTTGTGAATAAACTGAATGAACTGTTGTTTGAATAAATTGCTTTGGCTATTATATCTTCTTTGCATACAGTGGTTTAAAATCAATATAAAATTGTTGTACTATCTAATGGTTTCTGCATCAAAATTGATAATAATTTCTTAAATATTATTTGCTTACACTTGGCCATTATACCCTGGCCTAATTTTTATTTGCTACCCATGGCTTTGGTATATTTCATGGAAATAGTACAAAACTGGATTTAACTTTTAAAATAGAAGTCTGCAGAGGCTACTCAGTGGGATTTTGTGAGTGTCTGCGAGTGAGATCTAAATCTTGACTCTATTCCCAACTGGCCATGTGCCCATGTCATCCAAATTGTTACTTCTCTAAGGCTCAGTTTCCCTTATTTGCAAAATGAGACAATTGACTTGCATTGGAATTCTAGATTATAATAAAAAATGAGATTATTTACCAAGAAAAGTTAATGTGGAATCTCATTAGAATCAATCAAAACTAAATGACAAGAAAAGATAGGATTCGTTGGCTTTTCGCTGACTCTTGCTGAAGCCCATCTTCCTTGGCAATTTGTCTCTGACCTTGAATTGTCTGCCTTTATAAAAGCTTATCTCAGGTTCTCTCTCCCAATTCTAAATCTCAGGAAAGGATTCTTTTGTGAGTTTTATTTAACCCACATCATTCAAACCAGAGAGAAGAAGCATTTCCTAAGAGAAAGGGCAGTGCTATGGCTTGGATCTTATCTTCTAAGAGCTCATGGGTTGAGAGATTATTCCCACCCAATGGTACCACTGGGAGGTGGTGGGAACTCTAGAAGGTGGAACCTGGTTGGAAGAAGTAGGTCACTAGGGACTGTCTTCAAATGATATATTTGGCCGCCTAGGCTTCGTCCCTCTCTGTCTTTTGTCCATGATGGGATGACCCAAGTTGGCTCAGCATAACCTTCTGCAATGATGCACCACTTCACCACAGGCCTAGAAACAATGGAACCAACCAGTCATGAACTGAAGACTCTACAGTCCTGAGCAAGATACATCTTTCCTCTTCAAGTTATTTCCTTCAGGTATTTTGCTACACTAAGAAAACAGTGTTTAGCACAAGGAGGACATGCTGGGAGACAAGCAGTCTACATTGCAAGGTAAAGCCAGGACTGCAGATAATATGTATGAGGCATCTGGCTGTGGTAGCTGCTCAAGTAATGTCACACCCCCTGCCATAGATCTCTGCTCTCCATAAGCACTGGTTCATTGAAATAGGGATTTTTACTTCAGTGCAAAGGACCATTTATCCTTTACTGGGTCAGGAAATGGGAACTACTTTAACTGAAAAAATTTGTGTCCACCCTGGATGGCTATCATTTATCTAGGAGATTCTTCTTTCAAGAAACAAGTTTTAGCGTCATTGATCTCAAATCTGTTGTGAGTGACCAGGAGAACAACACTCACTCCCTTCCTCTAAATTAATTTCTAAAGGTATCCTGAGCTAAAATTCCTTTATCCTTCTTAGCCTGTCTTCTCATATGCACAGGGCAGCCCTGATCCTAAGAGGCAAAGAGCCCGTGGAGTGTTTGTGAGACTCTTTTCTTTCCTGTAGAGGTCTATAGCATAAGTCCACCTTGACTACCTAAGGAGGGTTGACATCTGACACCTGACCCCTGCTGGACATCATGTGACTCCGTCCTAGTGAAGTCAGTCTTCATCATCTTCCTCTTTTGCAATTAGTAGAATGCCAACCTCGATGCTAAGATGAAAACCAATTTTTCAGTGTTTTAAGGTAATAAACACAGTTGAAGACTTCAGTCAATACAGGAGGCATGAAAGCAGAGGAGGCTTAGGTTACCTGTAATGAAAATTGAAGGAAATTATACTGAAATACAAAAATTAGTTCTGATCTCAACACCAAGCCAGAAGATGAAAGCCCAGGCAGGCGCATGTACTTCATGCAAGGGAGGACAGCTGAGACTTAGCCATTCAAGGGCTTCCCTGCAGGACTCCTGGCTCATGATCAGAGAGTTCTAGGTGGGACTGCTAAGTGAGCAGTAGGTGCCTGAATTGCGGCTGATGGGGGCTGCACACATGCCAGTCCCTGGAGAGGGCCAGAGGCTGGTTGGGGAAAATTGGGTGGTACTCAGCCATACAAATGTTCCTTTCACTGTCATCTAACATGCATTCCAATAGCACACTCTATATGTTCTCTTTTCAAAAGTCCTTGAATTGGTTTCTTCTGACTCCTTTTCAATGCTGCCTCCAGCCTAAACTAAGCCATCACCACCTTTCACGTGGATGATGATAATCCCGTTCTAATCAGCTACTCCACTGATTCCCTGTTCTCTAATCTGTTTTCCACACTAGATGGAGTAGGCTTTTGAAAGACAAAGCAGATCATGTTTTCCTAAATGAAACAGTTTTCCATTTCACCTAAAGTCACACCCAACGTCCTGCAAGGCTCTGCTTCATCTGATGGCTGCCTTAACTTCTGACCACATCTGTGTACACTGCCCCAGCTGCTTTCTAGCTATAGCGGCGAATGGACAGATTCCAGGATGTACCACATTCTGACTTCCAGATGTGTTCATGTAACCTTTATCTTCCTATGACTGCCTTATCCTCACACTTGCAGCTTGTCACCTCCTTGGCAAGTCTTTCCCTGGCTGTCTTGTTTTTTTCTTTCATTTGAAATGCTGGAGAAGGAACCCAGGACCCTTATTTGACAAGAGGGTCTTTGTTGATAGAAGTCGTTGAAATGAGGCAATAGGATTAGGGAAAAAATTAGACACCGACAGATATGTACAGAGATAGGATTATATGATGAGAAATCAGGAGAGGACCATGTAAAGACTGGAGCCATGCTATCAAAAGCCGAGGTAGGTCTGGGATTCACACCACTGGAAGAGACAACGATTCTTCCCCTATTGGTGACACAGGAAGAATGATTCTATGATATCCTGAATTGAGACTTCTAGTTTATAAGCCAGAGACAATAGATTTCTGCTATTCTAAGTGCCCTTATCTGTAGTAATTTGTCAAAACATCCATAAGAGACCAGTGTAGGGAGGGAGCCACTCTGGGTGGGGTTGTGGGGGCTTCAAGTACAGAGATTCACTCCAAGTATTTGGGATGCTGTGTAGTAACAAAGCTAACTGCTGATGTCAGCAGTTGATGGCCAGCTCTGCAAATGCACTGAGTCAAGGTCGAGAAAGAGATGAAGAAAACTGCATGTAAGAGAAACCACTGAGTCCAGTGAGGCCTGGAAGACACAGGGCTGAGCACTGGGAGCTGTGAGCATCGTGGAAAATGATGCCTTTCCATGAAGAATTGGTGGCTGAGTGTGTGAGGAGTCAGAACTGTGAAGGAAAACCCTCAAAATACAATGAGTCATCCATTATGTACGACTTTTGCTTCAGAAGCAACTATGGTAAAGGGAAAGGCTGGGCAATATGCTATTTCTGAGCACCACTTAGAATGTCAGAAGCCATTGTGGAATTTGAATTTTAAAGGACAAATTAACAAATTACATGAGGAAAACTGAGGAGGAAAATGACCTGTTTCTACCCCCTGACTTTGAATGAGCCTTGAAGAAAAAATGCTTGAAAAATTTACGTGTCACTCCCACCAACCTGGAACTTTTGAAAGCTCCAATGAAAGGGCTATTTGTGGGAAGAGGCACCAGTGATGGTCAGTTTAGAAAGTTGATTGGACTGATCAAAACACATGAGCACTACTTGGAGCGAGAGACACACGTTTCTATGCAAGAATCTTAGAATGCATCCAGAATTAGAGGACATTTAAAGTAGAACCATTAAACCCAAATGATTTGGCTTGCCTTTCAATGAGTGTTATCCAATTAACTTCTTTCTGTTCTTTCATTATTGTCAAGTATAATACAATGGGTTTTATTTTGGCTTTTGTTCTTGAATCCAGTACTTTCCACTGGTTTGATGTAAATAACAGAGGTCTTGAGATACAAGAAAAATGAACTATTCCCAATCATTTTGACTTGGCTGAAACTAAAATTTTTTTGGCTTGGCTCCTACTATCCTACCCTGAATCTCTTTCTTTTGTGTTGACTTTAACAATATATTATACCAAGAAACAAAACAAAACTTTTAAAACATAGGGAAAAATTAAAAGTGATAGGATATGATTACATGAACTTTGAGCACTGTGTAGTTTTTTTATCTAGACTTTGACTCAAATATTAGAAAAATATCAAGCATTTTAATAAGTATGATGGAAGCAATCATGTAAAATTGAGATGAGAGAAACAGTTCTACGACTAAAGAGAGCCAGATCTAAAGCAGGGGAAAGCTAAATGGATGAGTCCATAAGCCAGTGTGTTGTCAATAAGTTCAAATAATACATAACAATTCATAGAGTGAATTTTTAAGCCTTAAAATGGTAACTTCTTGAACTTTAATTAAGCTTTCTTTATATTACAGTCTCCTGTGTTATGCTAGGACATATTACAGTATTGACCTGCAGATTTCATCTGCACCAATTTTTGATGTGGTTGTCATTTTCCTCATCCTGTATTGTGATGGCCCAATATGTCTGTTCTTGAGTATTGGAATCCTTCAACAAAATTTTCTCCTGGGCCATTTATCACTATGTTGTTCGAGGCAATCACTGCCATTTGTAGAAGAAATTCTGAGTTAGTCAGTGCTAGCATATGTTCAAAACTCTTCCTCATTTGTATCTTGTCAAATTTCTCCCTTCTGCACTAAAACTGGTTGTTACTGAGTGGCCTTTTCAATGCTTGGACTCTTCCATTAAAAATAGGTAGTTGACAGAAGGATACAGTGTGATGTTCATGCTTCTTGAGTGATGGGTGTTGGGTGCATTTGATCCTGGGCTGGCTGATCATGTGTTACACAGGGACACGAGGCAAGCAGAAACAGTCCTTTCCCAGGCAGAGAACAATGTGCCATGGTCTCCTCTGTGACTGTGCAGGGAGCGTCAGTCTGCTGTTGCTCTGATTTCTATACCTGCCAGTGTACTTAACGAGGAAGTCACTCTCATCAAGGCACCGCTTGGAAGAACAACCTTCTTGTGCTTTAGTTGGCATGTACCATCTATTTCTTTGAAAGTCAATAACCTTGCCCTTTTTCTGCTCTTTCTCAGGCAGTATCTTATTTTTTCCAGCTATTTAGGGCATTTAAAAATAAATCCAACTCTGAACTATAGCAGTGACATTGATACCATCCTCTCTTTCGCCTGGCACACAAAGTCAGTACAATGGACCATTTTGATATTTCTGGGCTGAAACCCATCTTCCACCCAGATCTGATGCACATACTGGTCTGCTAGCATGTCTACACTCATACCCATCAATTAGGGTGGCAATGTGCCCACTTAAACAAGGTGCGATGCCAATTTCAACAAGGCAGTGTGCCAATCCAGTCCTAGCTCAGACTGAAGCGAGTGACACAGCCTGTCCATGGAGAGCCCTCCTCATGGACAGTGCTGTGAAGCAGGACCTCATGTTTCATCCAGGGAACTGTTGCCTTGGAAATCTTTCATCACCATGCATTGTTTTCACTGTATTCTTTTTCTTATTAGGAGAAAAATTAGTACAGAATTATAGGGGTTTTGTGGGTCTGGGAGTCTCCCATTAAGGTGAAAATTTCTCTTGTGTAAGCAGGAGATACAAATGTGGGGATTATGAAATGCAGAAGGGCTCAGTGAGAAGTATGCTCCAGGGCTATCCAGAGCTGCAAGCTTCCCTGGCAGTGAGCTAGGACTGATCACAAACAGAAAGCACAGCTCTCATTGTGTGCTCCTGTGAGTACCCAGAATATGTGATTCCAATAGTGGTAGAGCAGAGACACACACTACTGCAAAATCCCACAGAGTTGCCCTTTCCCAACAAGCCCCCCACTCACATTCATGGATAAAGGCCTTAGATGGGAGTAGGAGGCTATAGGAAGAGAAGGAAGAAATAGAATAACCTTCCATTAGTTTGAGTAATTTATAAATGAATGTACACCGTGTAGCTTTGTCCTGATCAGAAAGACAGAAGGCAGTGTATCCTTTCAAGAATTGTCCTCAGAGGAGAGGGCAGTTTGTTAATAATGAGGCGGGGCCA
>PVIR01017184.1:21368-35484 GCA_004026965.1 Petromus typicus
AATGGACATATCTTGAGGATATCCTCATAAGTGAAATAAATAGGTCACAGATAGATACATATCACATCTTTTCTCTGGTATGAGAAAATGAAGATGTAAATGAGTCCTAGCATTGTATGTTATATATTGTGAAATAGAAAATGCTCAATGTAAAATAAGGTGAAAGGGGACAATGTGGAGATTGTAACAAAAAAGTAAGCAAACAAATTTTATATATTTGGGGGGGTGGTAGGGTGGGTGGGACTATGGGAAAAAATGAGAATTAAGTTGTGTCTTATACCGGTACAAATCCCCATTATGGAGTGCAATCATGATGTGTATATTTAATGTACCAATAAAGATAATTAAAAAAAATAATAATGAGGCGGGGCCAGGTAGCTGCCCCAGAACTACCTGGGTTCAGGCAAAGTGGTAACAGGGAGAGTGTTTCTTCTTCCACAAGAAGATTTATTTTGTAGCTTTTGTATCTAATCATATTTTCCCATAATCATGTTCTTAAACAGAGAACAAATACAAGATTTAAAACTCTAGTTTAGAAAAATAAGATGGCAAGTTATAAAAATGAAACAAATTACAGCCAAAAGCATTTGGGAGACTTAAAGTTGAATAGGCATTTTGGGTCTGCAAAAATATTATAATAAAAGAAAGATTGGTTTAAAAAAAATAAGAATGGCCAAGGAAATGTAAGATGACTTCCACAGCCTACCTCCTCTCACACATGGCAGGAGATGGAGCCCTTGTTCATGGAAATAAGTGCAAATTGCTGACTTGCTGCACCTGATCTTGCTGAGGAAACTTCTCAGTTCACCTAATAAGCATTTTCCAGAGCAAACCAGGTGTCGTGGGAGATATCAGGGCTACAGCTGTGGGTGCTGTGGATGTCCCAAGTGTGCTTCGCGGGGCTCCGGATCAGTGGTGTGGCTGACGACAGCCCCTTGTTATCTACTCAGCAGTTTTGCCTGTGGTTGTTAAACTCCAGCACTGTTCAAAAACTAAAGTGGGTAAATCTTCATTAAACAAATTATATTAAAAATAAACTCTGTAAATGTTCAAAACTCTTCACTCTATTTTACTATGATCTACATTAAAGTTACTTACATTTATTATGTTTAGATAGGGAGCATTTTACACATGGAGGTAAACACACGGGGTTTACACATTAGAGATTTGATTTTACTTTCTTTCAGCGAGTTGATTCTTGAACACTTACCAGCATACCACTGCCTGGGATCCACACAACTCCAGCTCTATAATCTGTAATAAAATGGACAAAGTCCTTCACAGTCCCTGCTACAGTGTTTTGCATTTTTCCAAAGCGGAGCTCTTTTTTGGATTTCTGGAGTCCCGACGAGTCTGTGGAAAAGGCCCTTCCTGTCTTCCTGTCCATCCTGGGGACTTGGGTACAAGTGGAGCTCAAGGGAAGCTCGGGAGAGAGGGCCAGAAACCTTGCACCTGACAAATGTCAGTGTGTGTGACCCGGAGCAGCTCTGCAGGTGGCTCTTCAGTCTCCCTGTTCACAAAGCCTGGTGAGCCGCAAAGCTCCCCAGATGACAGGGGAAAGATTTGGACAATGGTGACATCAGTGAGAACAGAAAAGGGAAAAACAAAACAGGATGGATTTAAGTGAGAGGGAGAAAAAGGCTATGCTTTGTATCTAACTAGTTATAGATGATGAAAAAAGAAGACAGAGTCCGGGAAATTCAGGTTAACTCTTTTGACCTCCCTGGCTTCAGTAGAAGGAAACGTCAGGCCTACAAGGAAGAATAAAATCTATCAGGAACACATACCTGGAGCAGTATTCAACATTTCCATAGGCAACCCTGGAAAACAAGAGGTGACAGTGACCACTATGGAGAGATGACAGTGATGACCTGTCGTGCTTCTCAAAAGCTGAAATACTCAGTGGAAGGTTAGTGGGATGTGATGTAGCTCAGTGGTAGAGAACTTGTCTAGTCTGTGAAGGCCTGGGTTTCACTGCACCTCCCAGGGAAAAATGTTAGTACTTTAGTACTTTAGGGAGACTTTGAAGTTCCAGGGATGTGGCTCAGCGGTGCTGCTTCCTGCCTGGCAAATGCAAGGTCCTGAGTCTGATCCCTGGTTTTGCAAAAAAAAAAAAAAAAAGAAAAAAAGAAAGAAAGAAAGAAAAAAAGAAAAAAGTCCATTCAATTTTTTTTTTCTGGCATTTCTATCTCTATATCATACTTGACCGTCTCCAGCATGGACAGAGCTGATCAGCTTGAAATATTCTTACTAGTTTCTATATCAGTCAGGGTGAGGGAGGAGACAGAAGAGGGGAGAGGGATTTCTTTATTTTAAGAGATCTATAGGATCATGGGGGCTGGAAAGTCTGAAATCTGAAGGATAATCCTGCAGGCTGCAAAGTCAGCCTTCAATATTACAGTCAGCAGGGATGGTAAACCTATGGCACGTATGCCAGAGCTCACAGTTTGTTATCACTGAGAACTCTGTTCACCATCTAGGAGCAGAGTTCCTTCTTTTTTGGGGAACCTCAGTCTTGGTTCTGACAGCTCTCAACTGATTGAATGAGGCCCACCCATATTATCAAGGGTAATCTCCTTTCCTACAAATCAATTGATTGTAAGTGCTACATGCATCTACAAAATACCTCTATAGCAACATTTAGACTGGTTGTCTGGGGCATCCTAACCTAGCCAAGTTGACTCAAAATTCACCTTTGTAGCTTCTAAGTAGGACTTCTGTCCTGACTGAATCTTTCTCAAATCTCTCTTCACACTTTTCTTCCACTGCATATATCTGTATTAGTATGTAGACCCACAAAAACAACTACCTAATACATTTCAGTGCATTGTGAAGCTTAAGATTTGATTTTATTTATTCTGGGGAAATGTAACAATAGCAAAATTTGTATTGGTATAGATAATTAAAACAAGAAGGGAATTAAAGGTTTTGTCTGCATTCCCTACTGCTTTTGGAGATGACCTACTTAGATTTTCTGAAGTTTCATCTTCAGTATTATTTCTTTTTTAAAATTAAAAAAAATTTTTTTGAGACAGGGTCTTGGTTTGTAATTGAAGCTGGCTCTGAACTCACTATGTAGCCCAGGTAAGCCTTGAACTCACAGCCATCCTCCTGCCTCTGCCTCCTGTGTGCTGGGATTACAGGCGTGAGTCACCACCACACCCGGCATTGTGGTATGTGGTAGCAGGAATCAAATTCAGGACCTTGTGTTTGCCAGGCAGACGCCAGAACCACCGAGCTAAATCCCCAGCCCATGTCTCTCATTCTTGAAGGTTTTCAGGACACATTACCAATTCAAAGCCTTTTTGAATGCCTGTCAGATAGTGTAGAGAACAGTTTTTTAGGAGGCAGTATACTAAATGTACATTCTGAAATTAGGTCTCTCTCCTAGATTTTAGAATGGTGTTTCCAACATCTTAATGTTAGTTACACAGAAATGCCTCATGGTCATTCACATCTAGCACGATCAAAGCTAATGTCATTTTGCCTTAACCAAAGCTGATTCTCCTCTACTGTTTCTTTTCTCCTATGACCCTTATCGCTTTCCATAGCTGTCCCTTCTGTTGTCTAAGAAAAGGATCTACAGGCCATATAGATGCTTTCTTCCCACTCATTACTACAATTTACCCAGATCTGACGAATCTGCCTTTTCAGAATGTGTCTCCCTCAGCTCCCTGCTCACTGCTCCTGCCTTAGCCCTGCCCCACTGTTCTTCCTTGATGTGGAACAGTATCCTTCCTACTTCCAGGGACTTTCTTGCATCCAGGTGGACGGTCCTGAAGCACAGAATGACGAACCACCTCCATGCTCACCACCACTGAGTCAGCTGAAGACAAATCCCAAATCCCCCCTGGGGGTGGTGCATGGTTAATGAAGAACAGGGGCTAAAGTTTTCTGATTGATTTAAAGAAAATGTCCTCTACTTTCTTATAGAGATATGAATGTGTCTCTCTTGGATTTGAAAAGGCACTGACAGAATTAATATGAAGGTTGAGAACATAAAAAGTGTAAGACATTTATGGATGTTTAAATTTTTTTGGTCATTTATTTCTGACTGCAGAAATTGAGAACTGGCTGTTTTGGGACTCACTAGACCAAACAGTCTGAATCAGGCTTTTTATTGAGTTAGGAAAATGAAATACTTAATACCATAACTGTATAGAATTTCCCTACATGTTAGGAACCTGGGAGCAATTCTGGCTGTTCTTTTAAAAAATTGTTTTAAACACTGCTTAATGATACAAAATGTTCTGATATGTTGAACACGTGTGAGGAATAATGTTTAAAATATTATTTTAACTTAAATCTTTCACCTGTATCTCTGCAAGTGGACACTTACACAAAGAAATAAAAATCCTGACATTATTCTAAACAATAAGAGTTTATCTCTACAGAGGGCAAATTTATCATTTTCATATTATTCTAGCTGCCTAATTGTATTTGTTAACATGCCTGTGGTGAATATAAATTATTTTTGTTATAAAAGTGTGATTTTAAAAAAATCTTTAAAAAAGATCTTAGCAGCCAATCTTAGTCTATTTTGCCAAAGATGACCTCAATTTACCTCTTTTCCATGTCTCTCAGTTTTGATTTTCATCCAGCAAAATGGCCTGTCCACTTTGGACAGTCAATAGAATCCTGTCAAGCCCGGCCGTGCGGTCTGGCATCTAACCCGTTTTCCAGGAGGAGGTAGCACAGCACCACTTTGATGACAGTCTCTCTAAGAAAACCCGAGCTCATCTGGTGCACAGTTTAAAAAACTGCAAAGTAATTGCAAGTGTTTAAAAGACGTGTACTGAGCTGTGGGCAAAAGTGATTTAAAGACTTTGCATTAAATCTAAGTTTACTATTTACTTTGATTTGTTTATATACCAACCCATTCTAATATCCTAGATATTTTATCAACTTGGCATAGATATTCCCTCGCTATTTCATAGTGATCTCCTTATGACTGGAATGCTTAATGATTAACTTTCTCATTCTTTTCCAATAAATTTCAAGTGTAATTTCCTACTTTTTTCCCCCAGTACTGCGTTACTGGGGATCAAACCTATGTTTTGTGCCAGACTACATTCCAGTGTTATTTAGTCAGTGTAGTTTAGTAGACCGGGTCTCGTTAAGTCACTAAGTTGTTCAGGCTAGACTTGGACTTCTGATCTTACTGCCTCAGCCTCCCAGATGTTACTAATTCTTTTTCTTCTTGGAGGAGGTGGACAGAATGTCTTAAGTGTTCTCATGCTTTTCCTTTAAAAGTGCTTTTCCTTTAAATATATTAATGTAATTTTAATAGATTATACATGCTTTATAGACTTTATTTTCACCCCAGAATTAATTTCAAAATCAATTAAAGTTCTCACAATGCAGATTCCAATATCAGAAAAAAATGCATTTAAATAAAGTTGAATAACTTCCTATTTCATTGTTTAGTTTAAGAAATTTAACAAGGTTTAGAATGATTACTTTAAAAGTCATGAAATAGTCTATAAAAATAGATCTCATTAAAAATTGTTCATGAAATAAATCTTAAAATTTTTTTCTCTTCTAAATGATCATAGTATACAAAGAACTCTTCTGCTTGTGATATAATGCAATAATACTTCGTATATTTCTCTGGCATCAGATGCCTTAGTGTCATCAATAAATGATAGTTTAGAGACATAGAGAAATGCGGGGTGAACTTTCTGTGATGGAATAGTGCTGTCAGTAGGACGTTCTGCTGTGAAGGAAATTCTCCAGGTATCTGTCCAGCACTGTGACCACTGGCCACACTACAGCCATTGTGACTGGTGTGACTGAGGAGCCGAACATTTAATTCTATTCAACTTTAATTAATTCAAATGTAACTAGCTGCACACAGCTAATCTTTAGGATACTGGATTGTCCACCCCTAGAGTTATAGTTGGTTGAATTATATTCCCATAAAAGTGTTCATGGAAGCTTGCCATTTGGTAATGCTCCTTTTGCTTTAATAAAATCAATGTTGGGATTTGTTTAATTTCCCCCCCCCCAAAAAAAAGAATTAATTAGCTCTTTTCATCACCTCTTTACTTCTGGGTCTTCCCTGGCAGATGGTAGGACACGACAGCTCGTGTGGGTCCCCTGGGAGTACTACACCACTGGCCTTTCACTCTAGCCCTGGAACAATAGAGTTGAGCCCTGGGGGCTGTTTTCATGAACCTTAAATTGACTTAAAAATGAAGTTTTCTGTTGCCTACTTATAGAAAAACAACAAACCAATAATACGAATTTTGTTTCTTCATATGACTAAAAAATATTAATAGTAACCTCCTAATGATTAATAGGGCTTAGTTTTGGAGATCTAAGGGTGATAGTCATAGTCCTGCCCCTACCTGCATTTATTACAGCTCTAACAGGAAACAGAAGCTACATTCAAACTTGTAATCAAGGAGACTTTTAAAAAGAACTGTTGGCACAAGGGTGGGCTTTGTTGGAGGAAATCTGTAAGAGGTGGTGCAGATCCAGGGATAGCACAGCAGTGAGCAGCCTCGCTTCCTAGACCTGATCTGGTGGGAGAGTGTGCACTTTCTGGGAATTGCTGTAGGAAACAATTGCTTGGAGGAGCTGTGAAGTTTGTTAACAAGAAATAGTCAGCCCTGGAAATCTTACTTTTATACCCTGGGTGCATTTTATTGTTTAACTCAGCAGAGGCCGGAAAACAGGGCAGTCAATAGATACAGCTCAAGTTCGCCTCCCAGAGAACAGACAGAAGGAACAGACATGCGCAGGAGACCTGGAGAAGCACACGTGCCCATTCAACGACCCCTCTCAGAAGCAGAAAGAAGCTGGTGGGATTGCAGGAGAAAGGAAACCTTCTGCACAGCTGGTGGGAATGTAGACCAGTGCAATCACTGTGGAGATTGCTCCAAAAAATGAGGATTAGAGATCCTATTTAACCCTGCTATTCCCCTGTGAGGTATATACCTGAACAAAATAAAAGATTCATATCAAAACGATATATGTGCACCCATGTTTACAGCAGCTCAGTTTGTGACGGGTAAATCTCAGAAACAGCCCAAATGCCCATCAATGGGAGACTGGAGAAAGAGTATTTTTTTAAATAAAATAGAGTATTACTCTGTCATAAAGAAGGATAAATTTGAGTTATTTATATTCAAATGGATATATCTTGAAGACATAGTCATTAAGTGAAATAAGTAGGACACAGATGTGTAAATATTGTATCTTTCCTCTAGTAAGAAAAACTGAAGGTGTAAATGAATGCCAAAATGTTTGATAGGTAGTGTGAAACAGGAAGAAAATGTTCAAAAGGGAAAGGGAAAGGGTGGGTAGGGGAAACTTAAGAAGGGAAAGAAAAAATCTGATGGTAAACAAAAAGGAAACAAAGCTTATGTATATAGGGAGTGGGGGTTGTAGGGAGGGCAGGAGAATGTGGAAAATGAGAATCAAGATGTGTCATATACAGGTACAAATTCTCAATGTTGAATATGATCATAATGTATGTATGAAATGTATCAATAAAATCAATTTTGAAAAAGAGGGATGAATAGAAAATACCTGCTGCTACTCACTAAAGTAGGTTCAATGTCAGTTTTTTATGTTAGACCTGGTTCTCCCCAGTTTCACCAATCAGTGGAAAGCACCAGTATCTCCCACTGCCACTATTACCTTAGTTAAAGGCACCAATTTCTATCACCACTAGGTGTCTTGACTCCCAGGGTAAGAGCTGCCTCTGGCATGATGACCTGTGCCTAACATTGTGAACTACCACAACTTTGCCACCCAGGCCTGGACCTTTGGATCCTGCTGCTTGCTTCTGCACTCAGAGGGAGTTGTCACAAAAGTGGGTCATGGTACAAAGATGCTCCCACTGCTTCCTGGGAAGAAAGAAAAGTCAGGTATACAAACCAGAAGTGCAGGTAAGAATCTCACCTCATGCACCAGACACTGACCAGGGAAAGACAAGACAATGGAGAAACCAAGAATGAGTAGATAAAAGCTCTTCCTTCTTTTTTGCTTCCATGAAATAGTTCAAGGTGGCTTCTCCAACCATTCTGGTTGTAGACTGAAATGTTCAAAAGTCTGGCTGCTTTTTTATGAAACTCTGGCCAACTCCATAATACATCATCACCTTGATATTTGCCATCTCTTCTTCTGTGCACTTCAGTGGATTAAGGATGGGTGCAAATGCTTTGTTATTCCTTCCATAAAGAAGAGTTTAGTTCTGCTACTCTTTGGAAGCTACACTAGTCTTTAGGGATTTCTTTGACTTGCAAGAGGAAGTAGAAGTAATAGTATCAGACTTCCAAGGATGGGTCACAGGCCTTGCAGTCTATTTGGTTCTCTTGAATGCTTTTTCCTGAGAGACTTTCTCTGGTTACTGAACCTCAGTGTTGGGAGAAGCCCTACCCATATGGAGAGTCCACAAACAGGTACTAAACAGTCTCAGTTGAGCTTCCAGCCAAGAACCAATACTAAGTAGCAGCTTCCCTAGACCTGGTTCCACACATGAGTAGAGAAACGATCATAGGAAAGGATCCTCTAGCATAGCCACTACAACCAATGCCATGCAAACCAGCGATGCCGTTCTGCTAAATCATTCCTACTTCCAGACTCATGAAATCAAGGGCAAAATAAAACAGTGATAAACCACTATGTACTTGGGTAACTCATTACATAGCAATGACTCCTCAATACACTGGTTGTACTAGGTGTTTTGTAACTGTCTGTGTAAACAGCTCTCATATGATCAACCTACTGGCTATTTTCTTTCCTGAGAAGCTGTGGCCAGTTTCCCTCCTTGTCTGTCTCACTCCCCTCTTTCTTTGACGTTTGCTTCCATGGGATTATATGATAAAGCATAAGCACACCGATTTTGTCTTAAATCTGGTTGACTCACAAACTAGTACAAAATATGTCCTTGAAAATGGGACTTTGGATTTGACAGCCATCTGTGTGAAAGCAGTCAGCTAAGTGGGTGGGTAACACCCCTACAGCACAGGCGGTTTCACTCTTCCACCTGTGGTTAACTGGGATGAATTATAGGTGGAGAACAGACGTTGGGAAGTCAAGGATATTTCACAATTTATCTCAAAAGGGACAAAAGTGCAGCATCGGAGAGGCTGCTTTTGAGTTATTTGAGGCCTTGTGCAAAGAAAATGCTGGATCCCTAGAACATCCGATCATCGTTTTAAGTCATGTGCTAAAAGCCAGAGAATCTCAATGCAGCTTTAAAACAAGGTTCTTCGTATCCTGCAGTTGTACACAAAACTAGCTCAGGATGTGATGGTAATAATTGTGGCAGAGCCACAGAGGAAACTGTGCAGCCTGAGTGGATGTCCTATATCACAGGTGGGATCTGGTAGGACAAGAGTGGAAAATTAAGACTTGGGATGAGGACATGGGTGGGGCCACCACAATCTTTGTAGAGCTCACTGGTGGCTGTTCTCCGTAAGCCAGGCTTCACAGTGGGAGACGCTGCTGTGCAACTGGGCCTTGTATCCCAGGTGATAAAGGGATCTGGCCTATCAAAGACCAAGCGGCAGCTCTTAACCATCCAAAGGTAAGATAGACCTCTTCAGCACTGTGAGTAGCAAGGCCTCAGTATAGAAGAGGGTCCCACTTCCAAGGATGGGTGGTAAAGGGAGACTGAAGGGTGAAGTCAGAACTGGATGACTTAAATCTAGAGCAGTGGAGCAGAAGATGACCAATATCCTCCGTCACAGACCTCTGCACTCCACGGCTGAGTTTCTAGATCTCGATTAATCCTAGAACTCATTGACTGGGGATTCTGGATCCTTTGGAGGAAGAACACTACAATGCAGTAAATATTCCCCAATCCTTCCCCAGAGGGAGCTACAACAACTTTCTAGGGGTTACTGTACCCTAGGGAAAGAATACAACCTAGTCTCTGAAAGAAGATTAGATATAGTGGATGAAGTGACACTGATTTTAGGAGACACAAAATCCATCAGAGTTGTTCAGTTAGAACAAAGGCTTAAACCAGGCAAGAGATACTTCCTTGCAATACCAGTACCCTGGTAGGGTGAGGCAGGAGGATCACAAGTTCAAGACCAGTTAAGACTCTTTCTTAAACTAAAAAAAGATGACTCCATACCCCCTCAGTACTGGGGGCAGAGAGACAGAGAGAGATAGAAAGAGACAGTGGGAGACAGAGAGAGAGAGGTTTCAAAGCTTAGTAAGACCAAGTCTGTCTACTGATTGGTTCAGTGGATTAGGGTACCCCTTTTGCACTTATTTCTCTACTTTCCAATTTACCATCAAGACAGATCTACTTTGCTTCTGGCAGCACCCTGAAATCAATTACCTGTTTTGTGGAGTATGGGTCATTGTGGTTTTAAAGCCTAGGTACAAAATTCTGGTCTCAGTGTGATTGATGTGTTGAACCAGACAAGCTTTGGTATGAAGACTTCCCTTGGCCTTGTGGGACATTTACTTGCCTTCCTGACCCCTGCTCTCCAGATACCAGGAACACCTGGTTTTGACAACCAAGGACATTTCTAGACATTGCCATATCTCTTGAGAAGACAGACCATCCCTAACTGAGAACCACTGGTAGTATATAAGCTCCTGAAACTGCCTCATCCCTCACCAACTGCAGGAGTGAGGGCACAAGCCTCAAAGAATTATGAAAGATTAACCCTGGTGTCAAATTTGGAAGGATTCTTAAACCATTCTTTTTTTGATTCAATTCTCTAGCTTTTGTCAAAATCCAGCGGATGGCAGTGAACTATCACAAACACACACAAGGGAAAGATCTAAACAGAGATATGGTGTTGGACATACTACAGCTACCTAGATTCTAACACTTGAGAAATAGCTATTGACTTGGTAAAGATTTTCTTCTCAATAGCTATTAGCAGGCAAGAAAATAAACAGCTGGCTTTTATGTGGCTGTCAAAAACCATGCAGGTTCTGAGGTTTCATCTTATTTGCAAGCTAACAAGTTCTCCTGCAGTAGTTTCATGGATGCTGCGGAAGACATAAGAATCCTGGGTCAGACGCAGAGAACTTTGATGCTGAGCAAACGAAGCAGTAGTCACCACTTCATGTCCATTTGTGCTGCTCCCTCTTCCCCCAGGTCCCATGGAGCAGAAAGAGGGCAGATGGACCAAGATATTCCATTTACATCAGAGGAACATCAAGCTTGGGGAATTTTCTGATTTTATTCTACACCTTTTCTTTGCCTGGGAGTTACCTCATCACTCAAGTTTGCTCACGGCTTACACAGCCCTAAGTAGAGTGGTCAGGGTTTTGCATTCTCAGTGGGAGAAGAGCACAGGGCTACCCATGCCAACAGGGGTGCTATGGGGCGAATCTCTGTGTGATAAAATCTAAATGTCCAGAGTGAATTAAAAGGGGAGACAGTTGAGGGTCCTGAAGTCATAAGGACGTGATCCTCAGACATGAGATTGTCCCCCTTATTAAAAGAGAAACCAGAGATAATCTTTCTATCTACTTTGTGAGGATAGAACAAAAGGCTATCAATATGCAAAACAGGAAGAAAGTATATACCAGGAGCTGCATTTACTGGTACTTTGATCCTGGTCTTCACAGCCTCTGGAACTTTGAAAATTAACTTCTGTTGAATAATCTACTCAAACCATGGTATTTTTGTCTTTGCCATCCAAAACCCCTGGCACAGCCTTAAGTGTACTTTGATGATCTTGCTTCAGTATTTTGTTCGTTCTTGTCTCTGTGATAACTTTACAGGGACCAAAACTATCTGTATTACACAGTATGTCATTCTGGACCATGGTATGAATATGATTGTGTGAATCAGACATGATCAGTACATTATGATAACTCTAGAAATCTATTAAGTCTTATGCACATCAGAGGGTGGGAGATTTAACTTTACAGAAGGTATTTTTTGTTTTGTTTTGTTTTGGTTTTTTGAGACAGGGTCTCACTTTTGTAGTTCAGGCTGGTCCTGAGCTCAGCCTTGAACTCAGCAATCCTCCTGCCTCTGCCTCGAAAGTGCTGGGATTATAGGTGTAAGCCACCATGCCTGGCACTGTGGTATGTGCTTCCCATCGCTGATGGGTGTGAGTCTCCACGCCCTGCATTGTTGTATAAGGTTAATGAGAAGGGAACCTAGGCCCTTGCACTTGTAAGGCAGGCACTGGAACAACTGAGCTAAATCCCCAGCCCAGAAGTTTTTAATTTCACTGAATTTCAAGGCCTCCAACATTGATACAGCTTTCATGGGTCAAGCTGCCTGCAGCACAGCAGTACAGCTCCTGTTGCCCTTGGATTTCACCCCTTCATAATAAGATTGAGCATGGAGCACGGTCCCCCAGGAGCCTATGCAAAAACAATGGGTTTCTGAACTTTCCTATAAGAGTACAATTTACTCTGTAAAATGTAAGAGTTGAAAAATATACTACTACCACTTGGGACAGGCCACTGTTTGCATGATACATAGAGAAAGAAGTAATATAATTAAAATTACTTAAAATTTTCCCTCAAATTCACTGAGTAAAGTTATTTCTATATTCATTGGGAAAAAAATGAATGGGAGTCAAGAACAGACCAAAAGCCATATTCTCTTCCATGAGGTCTCAAGGATACATGATGTCACAGGATTTGATTTCTCTTGTTCTATGATGACTAATGTTTGATATGTATACCTTCTGTAATTGTCCCACAGTCATTTTGATCCATTCCATTTGTGTGTTCATTTGCTTTTTGGGTTTCAGTTTTGGAAATTTCTGTTGACATGTCTCCTACATTAGTGATGCTTTCTTCCGCTGGGTCCAGGCCAGTCTTAATTTCGGTAACTGGGTCAATTTCTTTTGATCCTTAGAATATTTATCTTTGTGCTCACATTACCCATCTGTTCTAACATTTTGTTCACTTTTTTTTTGTTTGTTTTGTTTTTTGAGACAGGGTCTCGCTTTATAGTTTGGGCTAGCCCTGAGCGCAGCCTCAAACTCACATCACAGCAATCCTCCTGCCTCTGCCTCCCGAGTGCTGGGATTACAGATATGAGCCACCATGCCTGACACTGTGGTATGTGGTACTGATTGCTGCTGGGGTGAGTCTCCACACCCAATATTGTATGTGGTACTGGGGATGGAACTTGGGTCCTTGTGCTTGCAAGGCAGGCGCCAGAATCACTGAGCCAAATCCCCGGCCCTTGTTCACATTTTTCATTAGGGCCCCTAACATATTAATTATAATTGTGCTAAGTGTTTGGTCTGATCATTCCAACATATCTGCTGTGTTTCTGGTGTTCACTCTCTCTTTTCAAACTGGTTTTTCGCTTGTTTTTTAGCGTGCTTCGTTTCGCTGATGATGTTGTTGTTGATGGTAGAACATGATGTCCTGCCTAAAAAGAACTAAGTAACTAGACTTAAGTAAATTGTGTAGTTTATCTCCACGGGAGGTAGATGTTACTTTTTCCTGTAGTTGAGGTGTCAGAGGCAAAAATTTCCTTTGGTGATCTTGTTTTGTCTTCCTAGATGAATTTCCCTAACATACTTTCCCTGGTAAGAGCAGCTGTTTTAGTTATTATTTTAGAGGAGACATATTGATGTCTTTGGAAGATGTGGGGAAAGAATTCTGGGGCCCTATGATTTGTTCTTGGTATTTTAGTGAGCCTCTCTCCTTGAGAGATGTGTTTTTCAGATTTTTCTCTCTCTTTTGAATAAAACGAGAAAGTGAAGAAGAGCTTGACTTAGGTGTCTCTTTTTCCACGAATCAGTCAAGCTGTGGTAAAACTCACTCTGACTGGACTCTTAAAATTACTTTCCTTGAGGTCAAGCTTCGGGGAGGACAGCACTTCTTCAATATAGCAAAATGACTACCTGTGCCCCTGCCACCAGGAGCACAAGAGCATTGTTTTATTTTCCTTATTTAAAAAATTTTTATTTTTATTTTTATTTATTTTTTTTTTTTTGAGACAGGGTCTCACTTTGTGGTTCAGGCTGGCCCTGAGCTCAGCCTCAAACTCACATCACAATCCTCCTGCCTCTGCCTCCCGAGTGCTGGGATCACAGGCGTGAGCCACCATGCCCGGCACTGTGGTATGTGGTACTGGTTGCTGCTGGGTGTGGGTCTCCACACCCAGTATTGTTATGTGGTTACCGGGGAATCGAACCCGGGTCCTTGC
>PVIR01017185.1:0-35322 GCA_004026965.1 Petromus typicus
GGGGGGGTGTTTGGGCAATTGCAGTGTGTTCCAGAAAAAGTCATCTAGGTTGACCGGCAAAGTTACACTTCCTGATATCCATAGTGTTTACAAAGATGCTTGCCATGTACTAACTCTTTAGCTACCTATTTTTGATATATTTGTTTCTGTGTTTGACTCTACTACAAAATAATTAATAAAAAATAGAAAAAATGAAAATGGTGTTTTCATGTCTTCAAGGAAGAGTAATAAGCAAGTTATATATGCACGGGTATGGAGTCCTGAGTAGTAACTGAAACATTTTCACTTTATACAGAAGTCAAACCAGTTGGACTGGGCTATCTAACCATTCAAAATCCATGTATGCTGCTGCTATTCCAAAATCCTGAATGGATCTCTTTGGAACACATCATTGTAATGATTATTTTAAAAATAGCTGCTAGAAGAAAAAAAAGAGGAAGAAATTAATGCAGAGAAAGACTCCATACTCAAGAACCTATCATCTTCATTTTGAAAAGATCACTCTAAGAGATTTTTTAAAAAATCCAACAAAGCTGAAAACATCTCCAGTGTGGATGATCAAAGCCCTTCCTATGGGATGCTACTTCATAATTGAATCTTGCAAACTGCTGGGATGCTTATACCCAGCCTACATTTTCTGTGATGTTAACCTATTATTCCTGCCCCCCTTGTGTACTTATATTATTCTCAAAGATATCTGTAAATAGTCCCTTACCTTCTATTTTACCAGTCAAACAAACATGTACAGGAGAAGTTGAATGCATAAATAGTCTCTGCTCATATATTTGCAGTTCAAAAGATTGGCCCACAAAGGGGAAAACTGGAGTAGAAATTTTTTTCTTTAGAAGTGTTTAGGTATTCACAGAAGCAGAGACAAAACATTCACTGCAAGAGAAAGACATAGCAGCTGGGTGTATGCTAACCACACAGAATACATTGTTATTTCATGAAGACTGGTCATTATTTTGCTAAATCTTACTAAGGTATAGTCATCTCAATCTTTTCATAAGAAAAGCCAGTTCTAATTTGGGGTACATGAAAATATTCTCCTGAAATGGCTTCATCTTTGGGGTTTGAATGCCTTCCACTTTATAGATAGGGACACCAAGGCTTAGGGGCATGACTGAATTCTCTCAGATTTAAACAGCTGGCTGATGACAACCAGGACTTGAATGCAGAATTCTTAACCTGACCTGTTTTTATAGCTTCTAAGCTGAAGAGAGTGTTCCCAGTCTCCTGAAACTAAGGTGCGGATGGTGAGCGACCAAGCACGTCATTAGAAGCAGCTGGTTGTGGGCTCTGTTATCTCTTAGGCATAAGGGAATTGGAACAACCTTCTTGGGCTTCTGGATGAAGTGTAAGCCTAGGAAGCACATTTCCAAGAAAGATTTATTGTTCAGTAACCAGGTCTCCTAGAATCGGGGGCCATGGCACCAGTAGGCAACAAATATTTATTGTAACTTTGGGGAAAATGCATAGAAGGAGGTGAAGCAGGAAGGAGATCCACCCCTGTGTAAACATGGAGCACTGATAAAAGAGTGGTGTCATAGCCAATTCCACTCCCAGGACCAACCTGAATCCCTTAAGATCTTGGTTGTATGCTGACAGAGCCTGGGGTCAGCCCACTGCCAGTTGGAATTATCTGAGTGACTAGAAGACATTTCAGCAGTCTCCTCTGGTTGCTGAAGCAGGTTTTAGAAATATGTACTACACAATCATGATAGATTTCCAAGACCACAAACTAAAAACATAATTCCACTTCTGTCACTAGAAAATATCTTCTTTCCACTCCTCACTGTCTGAAAAGTCAAATGTTATCAGTGGGAAAATTACCTATATTAAAATCTTTCCAACTTTAATGTTGTTCCAAAGGAAACGACATCATTTATTTTCCTGTGCTTTGGAAGCAGCCAAAATCCCTCTAGGTTATGACCAAATGGCCCAAATTAGCCAACTAATTTGGATAAATGAGAGAGAGTCTCTTTGCCCAAATTATCTAAATAATTGAAACTTTGTATTTCTGGCCCTCAAAATAACCTCAGCCTAAATCTGGATCTAGGGTAATTCTACTAAAGGAAACAATATATTCTGCTCTGTAATTTGGGGAGATGGTCTTTTGACATTAGATCGATTGGAAACCCATGGCAGGAGAATTCCACATGGGTAAGAAAGAAAGAGATCCAATTAAGTGGGAAATACTAACAAGCCGCTTGAGTGAGCTCTGAGACATGCTGGGATAGTGTGTGTCCACAAAGAAAATATTAATTTTAATTTGAAAGAAAAAATAAAATGGGAATTTAAGGGGGAGGAGGAGAGTAAGAAAAGTGTCGGGATATTTATATAAACTGTCATTCCTGCGTTTTCACAAAGGCTCATCCCCTCTAAGCAGTCAATCAACACTCTCTGTGATCACAGCCCTCACCCTGATTGAGTGGGGAGATGTCAGCCAAGGAGAAAAACATGTGGAAAATCTGTTCACCACGTGCGTCAGTTCTGATGTCAACATGTAAGGGAACCCGGGAGAGTCCCAACATGTGTGTGTGCATTTCCACACCAGCTCTAGGAGTGGGAAAGAGCACTGTTGACTTTTTAAAATATTTATTTATTATTATTGTTGTTGTAAGGATGATGATGATGATGATGATGATGATGATGAAAATGCATAAAATTCTTTGTGAGTCCATTATAAATAAAACCAGACCAGCTGGTGCCCAGGACTCGTGTCATACTGCGACCATGTGTGCATGGAGGAGTTGGCGAGTCTAATTTTGTGTTTCTCACAATGGAGCCCTAAAGACAGGAAAGCTGGCAATTGTACTTCATTTTCTAGTCTTTCTTTAGAGCTTCTCCTTGCCAGCATGTAAAATTCAGGACTGCCTCATCCTGAGAGGTCAGTTGTGCACCTGGAGATGTTTGGTTTAGGGAGCTCGTGTGTGGATGATGGGCTAGGTTGACAGCCGGAATGCAGAGCTGGTGCTCAGGATGGATTTCTGGGTGAAGCTGCATTAGCCCTTCACTCAAATGATGCCGGACAGTCATTGGACCTTCTGAGCCTGGTTTTCCTGCAGGATCTGAAGTCTGGCCTAGAGCAGTGGTTTCTATACCTTACCATATATCTAAATGGATCCTGGCTCAGGAGGTCTGGGAAGGTACCCGTGACCCTCTTTTTCTCATAGGCTCCCAGATGCCCAAGCTGTTGGCATCACTTTTCCATCAGCAAGAACTTAACTGATAGCTAAAGTACATATGTATTATTGTAGGCTGTCATATTGCATGTTAGAGAATTCAGAGGGTGTACATAATGATACTGACCCCCGGCCCTAGTGATGGGCTCATATCCCAGCCTCACCAGGAAAGGGATATGATTTAAACTGTGACTGGTTCATACATGTGCATTTGTTTTGTGGTATGTTAATGCAACGTAAGGCTTTTGCTACTGCAACTATGGTAAAAAATGTCCCTCTTCTAATGAGTTACTGAACTATAGGTAAGACATTAATCAGAGGTTAATAACATGACAGAGACAAAAACAAAAGAAAGCAAAGCTGAGTGCTGTGACATCATTTGAACTCCTTGATATTGCCATGCCTGAAGACAGGTAGCCCCGGCTTCTTAGGCTATTATACATGTAACAGCTGCACACAGGATACACATCTCACATGTATTTTCTATACTATTACTTCTTAATCTGGAATAGAGGTCAGAAACTTTTCTGTAAAATGCCATACACTAAATATTCCACCAAAGCAGCCATATGCAAAATGTAAACAAATATTCTAATAAACAACATTAAACAGGCAGCCAGTCTGTAAGCCATAGTTTGCCAGCCCCTGGTCTGGAAAAATCATACATCTCAGATTTGTAATATTTGCCAATTGCCATCGTACAAATACCCTCAGCATGATTTTGAAGAGACAAATCCAAGCTCAATATGATGTAGTATCTGTACCATTACAAGGTAACAACCATAACTTTAAAAACATAGCTAATAGTAAAGTTAAGAAAATATTCAGGAAATTATGGGTAGCATTTATTTAAATGTGAGTTTATAAAATCTACTTTTCAATAACAGTTTTACCTGATCCAGTATACAGAATTTAAGAAAATTTTATAGTTGGTTCTGGTAGGGCAGGATAGCCTGTCTCCAGCACTGGCCCCATCTGTATCCATTTTTAAATAGTTCAAAAGTGAACATAGGAATTAGGGTCCAAAGATATCACAAGACCAGATCAAAGTTTAGAAAGGGATTAACAACATCTTCAGGAATTGCAGTTTAAAATTCCAGTGTATTAGACAAGTCCTTTTTGAAATGGTAATGTCTTATACCTGAGTAGAAAAGACAATTAAGATGATGTGTTAATTTTCTCCTTGAATCTGACAGTAATATGTTGATCCTGTTAATTACTCAGAGAACAGAAAATATATAGAATGTGATAGCTTTGTGTAGAGATGACATGCTCCCTGCTTGGCTAAGTAGGCACACTTATCCTATAATTAGTTGCTTGGAATGCAATTTCCATTCCTCCCTAAATACTCTCACTAAAAAATAAACCAGTGTGGTTGCAGAACTCCTCCAGTCTGGATTTCTCCCAGGGAAGGCAGCCCCTGATTATTTACTAAAACTTATCCTCCTTTCAAAACTATCAGAAAATGGAAATCGATTTACTGATGATTTCTGGCAGGTGAGGGTTAATCAATGCCTTCAGAACATCATAAGACCATGTCATTATAGCCTCAGCACGCTTTCCTTCTCCGAAGGATAAACTTATTGATGTCACTAATGGACCATTTTAATGAGTGTTCATTACAAAAAGGTGAATTTGGCAGAGGACAATCCATAAGGGGGCAAAATGTGGGTCCAGAATTATTTTCATAAGCTGAGAAATAGGACTTTCTCCATAATATAAAGCATGAGATTTGACTTTCTTCTGAATGGAAATCAGGCTCAGTTTAGTTGTGCATTTCACAAGATACATCATATTAATCCTTGAAAAGCAACACTTTCCCTGTGACTCTGGGTTCTCTAGAAAAACAGAACCAGTAAGTTATATGTCGATACACAGAAAAAGATTCAGTATGGGAACTGGCTCATGTGATAATGGTAGCTGAGAAGTCTCCTGGTTTGCCATCTGCAAACTGAAGAAGTCTAGTGGAATGTTCCAGTCCAGATACGAGGGCCTGAGAACTGAGAAGCTCACAGGGTACATGTCATCTGAGTTGAAGGCCAGGGACCCGGGGACACTAGTGTCTGTGGGCAACAGAAGCTGGAAATCTCAGCTTGAACAGAGAGGACAAATCCAGGATTCTTCTATATTGTTCTATTCAGATTTCTAGACGCTTAAGTTGAAGTCAATATTCGTTATGTAATCCACTGATTCCAATGCATGTCTCTTCCAGAAATCTCTCAACAGACATTCTGGGTATCCCATAGGCCTGTCAATGTGATACAATGAATGCACTCTCTTCCCCTAGAAGATCATAAAGGATGAGAGAAATCAAGTTAGAATAGTACCATTTAGTCTGTTATCCAATTGTAGCCTACCGCTACCTATGAAATTGTATATGTTTCTGAAAAGCATGGAGCATTCATTGCTTTCCTGGTATATTTCTATCATATGTCTATGTGTTTGATGTCTGATATTTTAAGCAAGCACATTGGGGTAGAAATAACAGCGAGCCCACAGCAGAGCCTCCAGGTCCAGATTCAAATTCATCCTGTTTCTAATTGGGAAACATTGAAAGCGACATGTGAGTTCCCTGTTCTTAGATGCCCACATCTGTGAATAGGGTCATTGGACCATCAAGGAAGCACTTTCTGAACCACTCTCCAAGGGGAAGCAATTGCTATTTTTGCTCCTTCATCCCTGCACAGAGAGGCTGTGCTTTGTAACAGATGCTTACAGATTTGCAGAAGGCATGCATGCATTTAATGATCTTCAGACTTCAGAGGCAGAGTGGAGCTTGAGATTCATGGTGTGGGGAGCATGATTGCATGAGTTTGGATCCAACTTACTGTCATCTACTCAATGCCTGGGTGGCTTTGGGTGACATTACTCAATCTCTTGGGCCTTAGTCTCTAGCTGGGAAAATGGGAGGGTGTTCATAATCTTCCACTAGATTGTTCAGAAGGTAAAATTAGTTAATGTAAGTAAACTTCTTGCAACAGGACCTTACAGAATTAGTGCTATGGAAGTATTATTATTAATTTCATCATGATGACTGGGAACTTAGCCAATGATATACATCGTTGTTGATGTATAACACTCAGTACTGAATAACACACAACCTGGCTATCACAGTAATAATGAAATATATGTTCTTCTTTAAGTTTTGCTTTGATATGTATCCTTGATTCAGAAGTATCACCCAGGTCCTAGTGGTCATTTGTTCTCCCTTTTCTCCCCTCCGTGGCTAGGATCTGCTCCTAGAATCCATTGCAAGGAGCCCGGGTGCACTTGGGCCTTGGGGAGGCTGAGGGATTGTTGGTGCTGTGTTAATTTTGATGAGTTATGAAAGCAGATGAGGATCAAGTTAACAAGCTGTGCTGAGGGTGAACAGTAACGGGAACACTTCTTTACAGGTCAAGCCATTTTTTTTTCTATTCTTCAAATGTAGAGTTTTCCTAGGCCCCTGACTAGGGGAGGACAGAGATGGAAGTTTATCTGTTCTTCAGGACCTTTTTTTAGATTCAAAGCCAAGTTTTACCTCTCATATTAGCTTGATGACTATTCATCTCCTCTCTCAGAGAAAAGTGTTCAGAGTCTCAGTGCCTTTAAGAAAACAATTCATTGATTACACACCTATGAAGAAGGCATGTTCCCATGTCTATCCACTTAAATATCCATTCATGCATTGTCTCTTTATCTCAAATATTTGTACGCTCACTCAAACATCCCTTCACCATGTTTTTCTTCAATCTTTCATTCATTCAAACATTTAGCATCTTCTGTGTTGCAGACAACATTATAAGCACTAGAAATTGAATAGTGAACTGGAAAAAGCATCTATTCATGTGAAGTCTACATTCTAAACAGCTATCAGGCATGTTAATACTGTGGAACTGTAGACCACGCTTCTAAACTCTGCATTTTCAAAATTGAAATGCATTTTCTCCCATATGGCAATGTGTCTCTACATGGTGTTTGGTGCTTTGGTGGATAGCAAACATGATCAGGGATAGGACTTGGTCCTGGTAATCCAAGAGATCACCCCACCCACTCTTAAACTGTATACTCAAGAAAAGGGTGCGTGAGATGTGACTGAAAGCTATGGAAAATGTTTATATTTTTTAAAATTGATTACAGAAAAAGACACAGTGTCATCAATCTTCCCCAAAATACTACCCCTTGTTTCAAACACATTTATCTCATTATTTTTGTTCTTGTCTGAAGCAGTTCTTCTCTGTGATGAGTGTCTCTGGTTGTACTCTTGTGGCTACTTCCATGTCCTGAATAAATTCAAAATATTTTCTTTCCATGATCATTTTGACTTTGGGGAAGAACCAGAAATTACATAGTGCCAGATCTGCTGAGTAAAGCCAAGGAGGATATGCTGTAATGTTTCAATAAACCTGCCTTTTGGTTGGATGGCACGTGGCAGCAGCATTCACCATATTATCAATTACATCTTGTAAAGATACTCACAAGACAAGACTTCCAGCGTTGCTTCAGAAAGTGACAAGAATGAAGAAATAAGTATTTCTGAAGTAAGGGGAAGTATTTTGACAGGGCGTGCTGGCAATATATCTTTTAAAAATTTAAACATTTTCCATATGTTTTGATTATACATTGAAAAGGACACTCTCTGGAAGACTTATATTTTAAAAGTATTTCTTACTGTAAAATGGAAGATTTCATAGTCTGATAGAGAAGTCAGGTCAGAGCATATTATTAGAATAGAGAGACCTAGTAAGTACTCCTAAAGCCACACCTTTTTTGTAGTTCTTTTTTCTGCCTTTATGCATTCATTGAACACATTTATCGAAGGCCTACTCCATGCCAGACATTGTGAAACCAGCTAGAAATAGAACAGTAAAGAAAACAAAGAAAAATCCCTGGCTTGGAGTCTCAGAGATTGGGGGGAGACTCTAACCCAAACTGGGAAAGGCTCCCCCAAGGAAGTGAGCCCCATGTTGAAATCTGAAAGAGGACAAAGAGTTTACAGGTGAAGTCTGCACAGAAGGGGTAGAACCTGAAAGGCCCCAGTATGGAAGGGAGCATGGTATATTTGAAAACTAAAAGGCAAGAAATGGAGAAGGGAGAGGTAGAGTGGGAGGGGCGGACAGCCTACCCAGCAGGTCTTCTTAGCCCCTGTGAGGAAGTTGGGCTCCTCCTTTCAGGCCATCAGAACCCCCTTGAATACTCTGAGTGCAGTGATTTCAAAGGCTTGGGAGAGACCAGAGACAGAGAAAGCAGCTTCTGCAGTGACCTGGGGAAGGGTCAGTGAAGGTCAATCTTGGAAGGTGCAGAAGAGATGATGAGGGATGAGCTCAAAGGGACCTGGAGGAGGTAAAATGCTCGTTCATGCTCAAGGCTTTCTGTGTCTTGGGACCACCCAGGGTCTCTTTCGTACTTTCCCATCCTCTCCTTCCGTGAGCAAGGGCTATAGTCTTTCTATTCTGCAGTCTCTCCAGAGCCTGGTCTACTGTCCAGGTTGCCATTAAGAAGCACCCAGCTAGGTAATGAGATAAAACACAAAAACTAAACTAGTGTAGAAGCTACAAAGCAGTAAACAAAATGACTTGTAAGTTCTGATGAGTCAAATGAGGGCATCCTGAAATCTAAGGGAGAGGACGTGATTGAAAAAGGCTGAATTATTTAAGTGAAGCAGGAAAAGATTCTTCCAAGAGGTTGTGTGACCCCATAGCAGCAGGCTGGTGTCCTGTGGGCCAGACGTGGCTCAGAGGCCCTTTTTTTGTTAGGAATGCACTCTGCTGATTAATCCAGTGATTTTTTTTAAATTTTAGGTTGAATTAGATGTTAATTTTTAATAAAATAAGACACTAGGAGCTTTTGTGTTAAAGTCTAAATTTTCTAATTGTGTGTGGTAAGGGGAGACAAGATTGCAAGAAGAGAGTTTCCCCTTCTCTGAGAACATACTCTGTTTTCAGCTCAGCCCAGTCCCTCTGCCCTTTATGGCTCCCTTCATAGAAACTGATGCCATCTATCATAGGCACTTCATACCCATGATACTGTTCTTATAGCAAAGTGGAATGTGACCTACATTCATCCTCCTGTGTCTATCCTTAGTGGGGAAAAGAAAGCTAGACAGAGAAAACAATACAAAGGAAAACATAAAGGAAAGTGAAGTATTAGAAGCAGCATGCAAGCCAAGTGTACAGGTTCCTTTTTGTTGCTGCCGATGTTTGTAAACCATGTGTTTGGGCATGGGACTGCTGACTCATTCCTACTTCCTCATTGTATAAAGTGCTCATGGGGCCCAGGATGGTGTAGTAACTCACCAAAAATCACACAGCTGTGGAGGACTGGTTAGGACTAGAACCATACGTGGTGAATATAACTACTGAGAGAGGAGAAATGGGAAGAAGGAAATGATTGAGCAGTGGAAACATATGAGAAAAAAGCAGATCAGGTGGAGGGAGAAGATGGCTGGAAAGGAGAGATGGGAGAGGAAAGGAGAGTCTTCAAAGGTCAGAATCCAAGGGTCCCTTTGAGAAGTCAGACAATGGCAATGGAAGGTGGTACACAAGAGTCTGGTATCTATGAGAGAGAAAGGAGATCCAGCCAGGACACCTACCACAGAAATGATACGAGCGTGTTCCATTTATGGGAGCAGAAGAGGTTAAGTAGGGCCAGATGATGGACCCAAGCCCCGTGAGCATGTCAGGATCAGCCCTGGGACTTGGGCTGGGGCAACGGAAGAGAACAGCTGCTAGAACTCTGGGACTTAAATTGTGATTTCTCCTTTCTTGCAGCTGGGGAACTTCTAAATGGGTCTTTAAGAAGTCTGAACACCAGGACTCGGGGATGTAGCTCAGAGGAGGATTGCCTGCCTAGCATGTGGATTCAATCCCAGGCACTGAAAAATAAAATACTGTGCATTGGATCCTGTACGTACCAACATCATCTATGAACCAGCTAAATGGTGGAACAGCCTCTGGTGTCATTCAACATGCATCTGCCTTGTCTATCTGGTTGACTGTTAATCCCAGAAATGATTATAAGTCCCAATGGAAATAGAGGCATATTCTCTCACTCATAAGTTCCCACCTTGAGTTATTACCTTAAAGACATTGATTTGACCGGAGACTGAATAAAAACACACAAGCTAAGGGAAGCAATTAAAGAGATCAATAAAACCAAATGTTGCTAAGCATAGTAGGAAATGAGGACCTTTCCTCACTGCAGGTGAAAATGTCAATTAGTGTGATCTCTTTACAGAACCATTTAGCAATGCCAAATAAACTCAAGAGTGTTGTACAGTTTTACAACCAGGTTCTTGTCCTGAGAAGCTTCACCTTTGTGCACTGAGAAATACACATGTTCCTAAGGTGTTCACAATAGCAACTGTGAAATTTTGGACGCCATATAATTTCTCTAAGTAGGGAAGTGGTGATGTTACCTGGAAACCTGGGTTCCCAGAGTATCTAGTTAAGATTCAGCTGGTCAAGGTGCCATAGTAATCCCACCATAGTTAGAATCAATGAGGCACAGACTTTACCCATTAATTCCTTCCAAAGTAAACTGAAATAAAACTTAAAAGGTAGGTCCTTAACACTAGCTAACCAAGAACTTACATTTTCTTCTCTTTCTTTCTTTCTTTGTTTCATGGCATCAGGAATTGAACTCATGCCCTTGCTTCAAGAACTTATTTGATCACTTTTTATCACTTTGTGAAGCAATTCTGAAAGTCTTCTTCTGTGAGTGTCTTTGCAAGGTGTGTTCACAACTGTACGGAAAGCTGCTGCCAAGCACCATTCAGTGGAAAGGCAAGCTCACCATAACACTACAGTGTGGTCTTATGCACCTTATTCACAAGATCCAGACCCTGTGCCTCTGACTCTTCCTCTGACATTTTGACAATGTCAAAATGACCATGGAAGGAGAACCTTTTGAATAGACTCCGGAAGTTGAGGCAGCTACGACAGAACAACTTAAGACATGAAAGAGATTTATGAATGTCTGAGTTAATTTTCTCCTGTTTACATCAAAATACTAGACACAAGGAAAGGTTTAGTTAGCTCACAGTTTGCAGACATTTCATTCTGTAGTTGGCTGGCTCTAAGAGGAACAGGCAGGGCAGAAGGGCACTGAAGAGGAGAAACAGTTCATGGCAGGCAGAGGACAGCAGAAGCAAGCAGGGCAACAAGTAAGTGCCCTTAGGCGCTTCTCTCTGCCCTCTTTTTGTGTTACATCTAGACTACTAGGAATAGGGCAGTGCCAAGCCAGTCGGTGGATTATTTTGTAATCACACATGCTTATTCCCCACATCACACTCCCCAGGTCCAGCCATCACTGAAAAAGACCCACCTATGACTGCATTAGGCTTTAGGGGGACATCTATACATAAGCCATTGCACTGAGTATCCAAAAAGTATTCAGAAAAAATTTCCGGCCCTTAAAAATCTAAAGATTAGCTATCCTGAGACTTTCCTTATGTGAAACATCTTAGTTTCATTGATACAGATTTATGGAGCTCCTGTACATTTTCATAATTGAACAAAACATTCTTACTGATTTTCAAAATGTTGGTAAGAGCATGGCGATGGGAGAAATGTCTTAAAATATCTAACAGTGTCTTTGAAAGGAGGTCTTAAAGGGTTGTGAAATCTCAGGAAGTTTCTTCAATGACCAATCCTACATTCTGAAGTCGGACACAGTCTTAACCCAATCTGGAATTTGTAACAAAGTCAAGAGTAATAAAATAAACTGGATGTTTGTCCTAACAAATCTGACTATTTGCTCCAACTGATGTTAAGGAGGCCCAATTCCTAGTTAGGAGAAATTATATGATCATGAAAACAATGAGATGCAGGATAAAGAATGAAATACAACTTAAAAGGTAAGTCCTTAACACTGGCTAACCAGGAACCTACATTTTCTTCTCTCTCTCCCTCTCTCTCTTTCTTTTTTTGGTGGCATCAGGAATTGAACTCATGCCCTTATGCTTCCAAGGTAGACACAGTACCGCTTGAGCTAAATCCCCAGCAGAATCTACACTTTCAAGCCCACACAGACTCAAAGGTAAGAACCTGATTCCCTCAGCTAGACTATATTTGGTTCCAGCTCTGCTACTTGTTGGCAGTGACTTTGGACAAGTTTCCTAACCTCTTTGCTCCTCATTTTCCTCATATGTAAATGGGGATTAAAAACAGTACTTACCTCATATAATTAAAGGAGATCAAATTACTCGTAGCAGTGACTAGTGGACAGCAAGTGATCAATATATTTTACCTGTTATAATTACTGTATTTAATTTTTGAAGCATTAATACTTAAGGAGACTGACATTATGGACAATTTAAAAAATATTTAAGCATAAAATATATTTAAATTTTTAAATACTTTTAAAGGAGGAAAAGAAATAAAATGATCTATACATGTCTCCACCTAAGAAATAAGAATCCCAGGGGAAAATATGGTTCCTTTAGTTGATTGTCTGGTTTTGTGGCTGAGGAGAAGTTTTAGTTTGAATGGATTTGATCTGGTATTAAACCATTTGAGGTATTCACCTAAACTGCACTGACTACAGAGACTTAAACAAAGTGGTGCTAACTTGTCACCTGGGCTAAAACTTCACTCAAAGTCAATAGAACATCAAATGAGGGTTTGCAATTGTGATTTGTATCCTGGCTTTACCCCTAACTCCATAGGTGACCTTGATCAAGTCACTTCTGCTCCCTGGACCACACTTACTTACCCTGAAAGTGAGTACTCTGCACAAAATGGCCAAGAAAGTTTCTTCAGGCTCTCAGTGTTCCTAGGAGCCTCCTGGATCTGGTGCTCACACCCTCCTGACTCCCGTTCAAGTTGCATTCCTGCCACACCCGAAGCCCTGGCTGTCCCTTTGGAGAAAGAGTGGAAATTGTTCTACTTAAAGCAGAGCTGAAGAAATAAATATTCGAGCAGCAATAGCTCATTATTTTTGAGGACTCCGGAATGAAACAGCACAGCAGAAAGACAACACAACAAGCACTAGCATTTCCATTCTGAATAGACAATATATGCCAGGAGCTCTGAAATAAAGATAGTGCGATGCGTTTATTATTCCTTCTCTTTAAAACCTGCATTAATTCTGATTTCTATTTAAATAAGAATGATTAAATTTTATCAGCTGAGATAGAAATATTGTGATAAACACTGGCTCATAGCCAAACTAATCTCCCAAGCCCACAGCTTAGGGCCATTGTCTTGTATAGATATTTGAATGGCAGTGGGCTTTTATCAGTATTTCTAAAGGCACTCATTTAATTATGTGGTTGTAAGGATTTTCAAAACCCAAAAGAATACCATCAATACATATTCATTTCTTGGATTAATTCAACATTAACATCAGAAAATATTGTTATTTAAAGGATGGTTTTACTTGTTTTTGCTTTGCAAGCAAATAAATAAATAAATCAGCATCCAATTTTGATCACAATGGTGTCTTTTAAATTTTCTGTTTAACTGAAATTATGAAAATGTACAGGGAAGTGAGGCTGGAATTTAGAATTCTGCGAGACAGAGGGATACTCAGGAACCATCCGGGGTCTTTAACAAAGAAGTATACACCACAAAGACGGGACCATCCTGAAGAAGCAAACTCTGAACTAGAAAACGTCTACACATGTGTCAATCTTGTCAGTCAAACACAAGATTATTTAAATCTAGATCTCATACCTGAAAACTCAAGTGATCTCAACATGAAGATTGTAGAGTCTATGACATTTCTTCAAGAATTGGCAAAAGATATAAAAACATATCTGATTCATTTAGCATGAATTATGACTCCTCAAGAGCACAGATCTTTATTTTTAACACTACGGTGAATCACTCCTTTTCTTGAGGTTTTCCTTGATTGAATGAATGGGAGGAACACACTCAATGACACAGAAACCCCATTTGGTTGTGTGAAAAACTCTATTGCCTCCCATTTTTTTAGTGTGTCTTTCTATTTGATCAAACTGCTAGTCAGTTCTCTCTGTGCTGATAATTTGCAAAGTGGGGAGGAAGAGTTGGGAATCTGATTAGGAAGAAAGAGAGGGAAAATGAGATGACCATGGCATCACCTTTGTTAAAAATGGTTTATTCTTAGAGTGACTGTGTCTCAGTTAGTACAGGACTCAGAGACAAGGGACTGACTCTCAGTACAAAAGTAAAAGATATCTCCCTGCAAACAGGGATGATTGGTCACCTTGTATGTTTTCCCTTTGGACCTAAGATTCTAAGGTAAGCCTTCTAACTTCCCATAGCTGAGAAGGGAGACATGAAGATTTGCTAGATAATTATTGAGAGCTGTGATCTGTTGCAACGCAAAAGTTACCTAAAATTCAAGGAGCATGTTTATTTCGTAGGACCATGGAGGTTAAAAGAGGTTTCAAAACCATTTTCTTCAGATTGTGCTCAGTGGAACACTAATTCTACAGGATGATAGCCAATTTTATGTGAAAAATGATTTAAAGGTCAAATAAGTTGATGTGAGTTAAAATGTTCCTTTATTCCAAGACTTCTCAGAGCCTCTAATAAGCTAATTAACATTGTTAATTAATAGTATGCACTGTTAAACATATCTGACTGCAGAATGCTTTTTTCCAAGGAGCATTTTGTGATATGAGAGCTGAAAAGATCCTACTTCAGGACAAACTGCTCTTGGTTGAAATATTCATTCTAAGGATGCTAGGAAATAAAAAGCAAGTCTAGGTAGTTACAGGCCAGTGTAGGACTATCGTCATTTGTTAGACTTTAATGGGGATTTTAAACTCCTGGGAATCTTGTAAACTGATTCCATAGGTTTAAGAGGGGCTTGAGATTCTGCATTTCTAAGAAGTGCAGGTGACATCTGTACCACATACTGGCTTTCCCTAAAGAAGGAAGAAACTAGGGTTAAGGTCTCTTGACCTTGTTCTCGCCTCTGACAGAGGACTAACTGGTGGTGCTCTATCGAAGCAGTGTCCTTGCAGTCTTCTGGTTCCATTTGCTATTGCTGCCTTCAGGCCTTCAAAGTGAGTCCTTGTCACGATGAATGGTATGTCAAGAAGAAGGAAGTTCTGCGTATGGTGCTGCATACTTATAATCCTAGCTACTTGGGAGGCACCTTTGAGCCCATCCTGGGCAACTTAGCAATTTAGCAAGAAAAATAAAGTTCTAGGGATGTAACACATGGTAAAGCTAGCATGTGCAATGCTCAGGACTCTGGATTCAATTCTCAGTACAGAAAACAGAAACCCACCAAACAAATACAAGTTTAAATATTTCCTGGATTCTAAAATCAATTTTATTTTTTTATATTATAAATTAGAGACATACTAAGATTTTGACCAAAGCAGTCTATTCCAAAGCTCTGTGTAGAAATTTAATCATTCGAAATAAATTTTGGACTAAATAATCAATGAAGGACATTTCCGACTCTTCTCATATATTTTCTAATTCTGAAAAAAAAGATGTAGGTGACTAAACTTTGCTTAATAATTGTGCAACTGTCCAGCTGTCACTATAACATGAATAGACAGTGACTGCCAGATGTTCGCCCAGCGTGAAGAGTCTACGAGACAAGGAGAACATTCTCATCCCAACGCTTCAAGAGCTGTTGCAGCAGTCTGTGTACCATACTGCAGTCTGTCTCTGTTGACATTCCTGGGAAAAATCCACTCACTGAAAGTGTTTCTCAGGAACAATTAAGTACTTTGTCCACTGAAGGTGGGGGAGAGATGGTTAAGGAAATAATGACCCCGAAGTGCAGAAAAGTGACATGTTTACTGACTCAGTTTCTCAACCTTCAACAAATACTTGTTACCACATTTGCAAGATGGATAATGACTGTTTACCCAACACCGAGACCAATAAAAAAATAAGCAAAGTTTCAATCAAACAAGTTAGGTGGGAAATGGTTAGATATTATTCATGCATCTAAGCCAGCTTTGGCCTCCAAAGAGGCTGAGCTCTGAGGTCAGCCACGGGGGGTGTTTGACAGGCACCCCACGGATCTCAGCAAGAAGGGGACTGAGCACTCCTGCTGTTCCCGGTGGCTGGAGGGAGGAGGGTGACAGATTTTGCTGCCTAGGAGGCAGCTCCTGAATGCAGGTGGCAGAATCGAATTCCTGGCTGAAGGCCAGGACACTTCATCTATTTCAGTCTTTATGCTGAGTGGATCTCAGAGTCACCACAGCATGAACTCGAGTTCCACCTCTGTCACTGGCAAGGTACTACATCATGTATGAGAGGAGAAATTGTGTGAGATTGTATCTATGACATGGACTTAGAAGGGTGAAATGGGAACATTTGCATAAATTACTTGGAAACTCCTCAGTTATATTTGTCAAACCCCTCTCCCTGTTTTGCTGATTTCGTATATCCCCGTGATCCATCTTGTCTACCAGCCTTGTGAAACAGCCACAGGTCAGCCAGGAGTGAGACACCACCTGTGCCATCAAGGATCTCTCTGTGTCCTTACGGAGACTGATAACGAAGCCAACAACCATGACAGGACAGTAAGGGTCACATCGGAAGGAAGGAACGGCACTTTTCCCAGCCTTTCTTCAGAAGCCTGGGAATTTACCACCTTGGTAGAAAGCTTTACTCTGTTCTTAATTTACAGTACAGGGAAGAGAAAGTTTATTTTCAAAGCTTGAAAATACTTTCGACTTTGTACCATTGCGAAGACTTTGTGTTGAAGAACTGGGGAGGAGCTGAGAGAGGCAGGGAAGGAAGATGGCAGCAAGAGGTCTAGAAAAGGAAGCTCTCTGATTGCCCTTCAGTATTTTTTTTTTTTTTGGTGGCTCTTCTCCCATTGCCCAGAACCTCACCCCTGACCCTTCTCTTCTCAACCTCATGCCCTGAAGTGCTGCCATCTCTTGCTCCACACTTAACTTGCTCTGTGTTCTTGACTTTTCTCCCACGCACCTGATTTGATGGCTCATGTATCAGCTGGATCCTCCAGAAAGCAAATGCTACATAGAAGGAGGAGTTGGGAGAGTTATTGGAAGTAACAGCCAAGAAAGATAGAAGAGGAACACATAATTTAGCTATTGCTGGTAATCATTTCCCAATTGTCTCTGTAGGTTAAGACACAGACAGGTTTCCAATGCTGTAATCAAAGCAGCGGAAGCTCTGGTCTTATCCAAAGTCTCACTGCTTTTGGATCATTGTAATGATTGTTGGTAGGACTCATTTTCTTGTAGGCTATTGATCTGATGGCCTCCGCTAATCACTTGGTGTTGCCTGAAGTCACCCTCAGTGTCATATCAGGTGGACTTCCCTATGGGACCTTTCCCAATATGGCAGGCCTCCTTATCAGTGTATGCGTGGGAGGGAGAACCAAAGGGTGCCAGCAAGAACAAAGTCATAGTATTTGCGACCTAAAGACAGAAATGCTGCCACATCACTTTCTTTGGCTTCTTATTTGTTAGAAGTGAGTCACTAGGTTTTTCCTAGACTCAAAGGGATCTTGTGAATACTAGAGGTCAGGGACCATTGGGGGTCAGCCTTAGAAGACAAGAGAGGAAGCAGGGCTGGCAAAGAATAGCCTTTATTCATGATACAGATGTGACACTTATGAAACAAAGAAGGAGGAGGAAGTGGGAATAGGAAGGCAGCCTTGGAACATGATGTTCAACTGATAAAATTTCAACTCTCTCAACAGAGAGTTCCAGAACAAAGGTTGCTCATTGGTAGAGCACAGCAGTTGGTAAAAATGGCCAAGACTTGCTTCTGGATGAAGACTTCCCAGGAAGGGCCAGGCATTATCTGGAGACTAAAGTGAATTATGAAGGCTGATAGCTAGAGGCTGTTGGGTAACTGCCTTCCTTGCAGCTAAGTGGCAGGCTCTTCCATGAAGGGAGATCTGAGCAGCATGCCTTCATGGCTGTTACTTTTCAGTGTGCAGATCAATGTCTCTGTATAATCTAGAAACTCATAAAATGCTTGCCCTAAATACTTGTCAAGTGTATGTCTTGTAATGCTTATACAATGCCAATTATTTGTTATTTATGTGCAATGGATATTCAAAATCACACTGAGACAGTAGCCAATTGATTACATGTGATCAACTCAGAGGGCTGTCTGCTCTACTCTAATACAGTCTCAAAAGTTGATCTTTCCCCACATCTTCCAAGTGAACTTGGCTTTGTACATACAACCTTAGAAGAGTAGACTGTGTGGACCAAAGCAAAATTAGAGGTGATGAGTTTCTTTGCCTTTTCTCTCACAAACTCTTTACTGAGAATAGAAACTCCCAAAAGTGCTGCTGGTTGGAGTTTCTGATCATGTACCCTCCCTTGTGGAAAGCACACCCCACACCCCTGAGCCTCAGGAGAACATGTCCCTATTCATTTATTACTCACTCTGTCCTTCAAAAGTACTCAGACATTTGGCTAAATAAGGGACCACATATCCAGGCCTATTGTACATGCTGCATCCTTTGGCAAATTTCCTGTGAAGTACAATAATGTTGTAAAAGACAGCAGTTGCCTCTCTAGACTATAAAATACATGAGGAAAAGATCAAAGCTTTGGATTTCCAACACTGAGTACTGGACCTGTAAATCTTCAGTGACTTAATGCTCACAGTTTGGAAGTTTCTGTCTATAACTGGCTGGCTCCAAGGCAGAATGGATTGCAGACAGGCATCACAGAGAAGACACAACATTGGATATACAAGTAGCAAGGCAACAAGGGACCTAAACAGCATCTTTATGCTCTTTTATCCCATAAAGGGATATCCCAGGCTATTGGGATTAGAGTAGTGCCCATCCAGTCACTCACATGTAATAGTTTAGTAATCACATGTCTTTCATTCCAGCATCACACATTCCACATTCAGCCATGCCTGGAAAAGAAGTCCTGCTTCAGTTGGATTATGTTTTGGGGGACATCTAAACACAAATAAGTAATAACAAATAAGTAATGAGATGTACTTCTCCTCGATCTGTTTTGGGAATTCAGATGTTCATATATCAGACTTGCCTCAATAAGGAAGAACTCTTGTATTTCCAGATATCACATAAGGATAGACCCCAAAATCTTGTCTAATTCAGCACTCTGGAATAACTTAACCAGTGTGCTCAAGTTAATGGTCAAGTAACATTTTGTTGAAAAACATTTGCAAATTCAGCCATTCTGTTGGCTTATTTCATTAGGCAACTTCTGTGTGCTTATCTAAAAGAGACAGTTGATGCACTATCTCTCTTTTATCCTATGGATCCATTTAGTCTCCACATTTTAAACTGACTTCTGTATGCCTCAGAATTTTTGCTGTGGGAATAAAATATTTGATGTATGCATTACAAAAGAAAATGGTTGGTTTTAGTTTGTGGTTTCAGAGGTTTCAGATGCTGGCCTACATTGCTCCAAGACACAAATATCACAGTAGAAAGTCAGGACAGAGGAAAGCTGCTCACCTCATGGATGCTGGGAAGCAGAGCAGACAGGAAAGCTAGAAAGAAACGAAAGGGATGAGTACAGGGCATGTCCTTCCAAATCACACCCCAGGATTTACTTCCTCCAACTGGGCCCCCTCATCTTACTATCACATTCAGCTGTGAATGAGCACATCAGTGGACTACTGAGAGGTTAGCACTTTGAATACATGCATCTTTAGGAGTCACTTCATAGTGAAAGCATAACAGTTCTTTATCCATCCATATATCCACATCCATATATCCACTTGTTTGTACATGCCGTACTTATTCCAATATGAATCAAAGAGTACTTACAGAGATGTGTAAAATGCACAACTATTTTTAAAATTATAAGTAGGTTGAAAATGTCAAAGAAAAAGCATAAACTGAGAATGCATGGGCTTAATTACTAGTAATTCAGGCTCTTATCTGGTGAAAGAATGATAGGCTGGACACTAGTAGTCATTACAGACCCCCAGATTTAGGAAACTAGCATAGAGCTACCATAAAAAATTCCTATGGACACTTTTCCTGATTAAGCCACTTTAATAAATCTCTCTCTGTGCCTCTCTCTCTCTGTCTCTCTCTATCTCTGTCATGTGTCTGTGAATTTTATAATTGACATACATATATTCAATTTTATAATTGAAGATGTCAAAAAGCTTATTCATCAGTGTATTCTTTTTTTTTTCTTTTTATGGTACTGGGTATTGAACTCAGAACCTTGAACTTTCCAGGTAGGCATGGAACCACTGAGCCACATCCCCAGGCCCAGTGTATTCATTTTTATTGGTACATGTTTATGATATATAATGAATATATTCATCTTAGATAGTTGGTACATACACATATTGTATCTTATTCATAAACAAGAATATTTACACAGAGTACTTAATATTTATGAAGTACATTAATATGTACATTGCTGCCAAAAGAATGGGTGATGAAGACAAGGCTTTTACTGTTTTTTTTAAAAGCTCCAACTCTTAGAGTTAAGACTTGAATTCTGCACATAGCCTGTGACTGCTTCACTATATGTCCTTGGCCAAGTCTGTCCCACTCTCAAGGGTTACAAATCCTCACCTAAAAATTATGAGCTAGATGATCTTCATATCCTTTACTAGGTCTAATATCATGATCCATAGGACAGGCTAGGTTAAAGCAAATCAAATGCCAATTCTTTTGGACCTATGCTACCCTTGAGGTCAGATCAGCAGAGTCTGGGAAAAATGAACCATGTCTCTTTGAAGACATATTTGTAACATTTTAACCCTCAGTGTGTATACACCTCACACCAAACTGTCGTCTAACAAACCCCAAAGCACTTACAAATGAACCCTCTGAAAATGTTCCAGCCTAAACAATAGCAGCTTCTGTAATAGAAATCTACTCTTGAATTCACAAGGACTTAAACACAAACATCCTATTAAAATAGCAATGATAGTAACAGCAGTAATCAAGGTTTGCAAAGTCTAGGCACTCTTTCAAATGATTTCTATGCATCATCTCATGCAGTTCTTGCAGTGATTCTGTAAAGAAAGTTTTCATTATTGCTTCATATTACTCGTAAGGAAACTATGGCGTAGAGAGGTGAAGCAAATATAAGCAAATATCCTAGTAGACCCATGAGTTCAGGAAGTTGAGCCTCAGAGCCTGAGTCTTCTCTCCTCATTGTACTTCATCCCATTCCAAAGTATCTGACTTGTGGCTCCCTAGGTACTATTGATAGGTTGTGGAATAATTTTTATAAAACAATGCCTTTATATCTATATTTTTTGATGCTCCCAGCTAAGAAAATAAAACTTGAGTTCCAACAGCCAGAGAAAGAGCCTCTTAAAACTGACTGCCAAACCCAAGAGTCTAATTTTTATTATTTACAAAAATGTGCAAGAAGATACTTTTGCTCTAAACCTGGGGTTGGTCAACTTAAAAAAAAAATGCCAGATGGTAAATGTCTTACTCTTCGTAGGTCCTAAGGTTGTTGTCACCCAATTTGATTCTGCAAACAGGAGTTGAAATATTATGAACAGGGCTGTACTCTGAGAGAACTTCACTGATAGTCACTAAGAGTTAAATGTTCTGACATTTTATGTGCCATGAAATATTCTGTTGACTTTTAAAAACTATTTTCAAATTGTTAAAACTCTCTTTCCTTGGGAGAAATTAAGAGCAAGAGACAGAGTTTTGTAAAGGGCTCTAATTTGCTATTCCTGTTCTGGAAAGATCACTTACACCTCAACTAATATCAGGGTATAAACAAGGATTCTCTGAAGGAGGACATAATATTACTATATTCAATTTTTTAATTCCTTTGCAATATGAATCTACATTTTCTTACTCACACTTGCCATATTTTTCTAGAGATTTAAAATTTTATGTCCATAAATATTGAACCAAGAGGGTTAAATTTCACTTCTACCTTGGCTGCCAATAAGCAGAAGTCAGGTCTGTTGTCTATCTTTGCTTCAAAATTTCAATGAAAGACAAAGTAAAATATATTTCCAAATATCTACAAATGCATACATGAAATATAGGTGTATTTTAAAGAATAGCCTAATGGAAAGTACTTTAAATTTCACAGCCATGGCTAATGCAGGCAGCTAATCCTATTTACATTCATATTAGTCTTGGTATCTTTTTCCCTAAGATTTACCTATTTGTATGCTTGCATGAGTAAACCTCCTTTTGCATGATATCAGTACTTTTGTAATTTAAATCTATAAAAGGCAATTTCTTTTAAATATACTTCCTAACAGTGAGTGAAAGAGGCCCCAAAGTTATTTGAGAGCTGTACACCTCAGTAAACATGTGCACTGAACTCCCAGCAATGTGCAGAATGTGGGAATTAATCTTATACTGTAGAAGTGGAATGGAAAATAAAATCGCATCTGAGAAAGAGCCTCTGAAAAGAGCCCATTTGTGGTATTATCGAAGGAAATGGTGTGTTTTAGAATGACTACTTAGGCAAGTAAAACTTCCTCCTCTTCTGAGAGGATGATGAGGACTGTGACCTTTCCTCATGGTGATTTTTATGTCCAAAATAACTTTAGCCACATGCTAAGCAAATCGCACATTTTACTGCTGGTGCTGGCTGATTTGAAGAATGTGGTTGGCCCTCGGCGGTCAGGGTAAAAACTGAAGATGCCAGTAGTGACTCCCAGTAGGAGGCAGCACATGCAGATATATGATTAGGTCATAGAGGTGAAGGTTCCAGATGTGTAACAGATTTAATGCCATCGGAGTTATATTCTCCCTTCATACAATTCCTAGGAAATGTTCACCCTCACTATCACTAGTTGACAGAAATGAGATGCAAATAGGTTAATGTATAATCTTGCCCTAAACAAGAAGTCTCTTCTCGATATGTAGGACACACACATCAATTCTAAGCAGGGCTGGGATTTTCTGAGCAAAAGGCAATGGGGTATGAAATCAGAGGGGAGGGACTTCCTGATGCATGCCCTCCCTTCTGGCTGCTTTGAGCATTTTTCCCCCAAGAGAGCTAACCCAATGGTTCTCTTCCTGTCATTCAGGCCAGGACATATTTCCAAGAGCTCACCAGGCCTCCCAGCTTGTAGAAACCCAACATGGCTAACGATCACCATGCATCAAGGGAACTGGCCGGAGACCCACACAGAACCAGCCTCCAGCTTCATTCAGATGTGTATTAGGAAGGGAGCCCACCTGACCTAATCTCTAAACTTTGCCCCATTCTTTTGTCTCTGGTTGTGGTTTCTATATAAGCACTCAGTATCTGGATGGAAGTCAGGCATTGTACTCAGGCACTGTATTGAGATAAAGCTTCAGCCACACATTCATACCCACTGTAGGCTGCACACACACACACACACCCACATCCACCCACCCACACACACACACGCCCCACACACATGTACACAACTGCCACATACATATAAACCCCAAAACTTACCACCCTGGAAGAAGCCGTTATAAATGTTTCATATGGAACTATCACAACTCATCACACTCACCAGAGTTTTCAAATTAACTCCCTTTCTGCCCAAGGGGATAGCTCTATAAAAGATTCCTCCAGCCTCCAACCTCCTAAAAAAAAAAAAAAAAAAAACTTCTGAATTTGAAACAGCATGCAAATAATGCATTTTGACTCCCTAATCAACAAATGGGATCAACTTGAATTGATTAAGAACCTTTGAAATTAGCTGTCTCTAAATCTCTCCATGGGTTGCTGCCAGTACTCTGAGGATAGGAGATGTGTGTGTGTGTGTGTGTGTGTGTGTGTGTGTGTGTGTGTGTGTGTGTGTGTTGTGTGTTGGTGGGGGAAATAGAAGTTAGGAAGTTTGGGCTTTTTTTTTTTTTTCAGAGCTCTTATCATGGTCTTAAAAAAGACAGTCTTTATACTTTATTTTAATAGTGTCACAACTCTAAAAAAGCCAGCATTCACCTGCTGCAATTATGTGGTGTTTCCACATAATTCCAATAGTTACTTGGCTGCATAAAACCAGCACAACTTTAGTGAAAAGAAAAAAAAAAGACTCCATAAAATCTGAAATGAATGTATAAATAATATGCAACTGTCTAGACAGTATAGGTCACTTGCAAAGAGTGCAGGTCAGGAAAAAATTGTCCATCAGTCAGACAACCATAACTGACTCTGATGCTAAATAATGGTAGAGATATTCAGCATTCTTTCTATGCGAAAGGCTTCGCTGAGCATTTGCTCTTCCCAAGCCAGTGGTCTTCTAGTTATCTGGTGCTTTATGCAGCTTTTTGGAAAATGCACTTGCTATTTAAACATTAAAATTAATGCCCAAAGAATAGCAAGCTGAGCAAGGAAGTGCCACTGACCTATGTGATGGGTCTTTGGTTAAGCAAAAATAACCCTTCTCCATCAAAATATGAGCTTTGCAGAGCCACAGCATCCTAAGCAGATGTAGTTATGGGAACATTAGGAGAGCCAAAGACCCTAACACACATGTACAAACCCATGTTTCAAGAAATACTTCTGTTTTCTAGTAATAACCTATAATGACAAATGTAGGTATATGTTTTATAGTTTTTCTTTATCATGATAGTCTCTGTACATACCCCCCAAAACACAGTGCTGTTAAACTGAAGGAATGAAATAATTCACAGAGGATAGCAGCCTCTTCGGTCACTGCCTTCCATGTAGCACAAATAAGGCTCATTCACTTGTGCCCACAGCTAAGGACAGTCATCAACTAGTGGCTACTTTGACTGCCAGGGAGTTGTGCTGAGAGAAGACCCTAAAGGCATGTTGCAGTGGATGAGGAGAAGACCCTGCTCACCTGGCCTGGAGCAAGGTGGGTACATGGGCTCCATCTGCCCACTGTATGCTGGGCAACTTCTATCTTAGGGAGGATGATGACAGTAACAGCCACTGCTTCTTGAGCATTTACCAAGAAACTGAGCTAAATAAAGCCAGAGTACAGAGGCCCAGGGACATCAAACCCTTCAGAAAACCTACAGAGTCAGAATGATTTATGATTTTCATCTTACATTCGAGAATGTTGGGGTCCAGAAAGGTTAAATAACTTGCTTGAGGCCAAACAGCTAGTAAGTGTCCAGGCACAAGTTTGACTGCAAGTTCTTTACAAGCTAAGCTCATACTCTTCACCCTGTGATCTTCCGCCTCCACCTCTGTCCAGATCTGCCCTCACCCACACAGGCCCAGGCCACCCAGGCTCAGCAGGCCCCTGGGGAGCAGACACAGGACACAGAGCTCTTTGGGCCTCCGAGAATGTCATGCTGTGTGCAATAAGCAAGATACAAACTCCACTGTGTTGGTATAAAGATGAATATAACCTAAACTTGATTTATCAGTCTTCTACCAAAGTAGTAACATACTTTAAAAATTGTACTTATTTATGTTTTAGTGGAGCAGAAGGTTTAGGAAGACAAAAGAGCGCAAGGTCCATGAAACCCCAAATGCAGCCCTTGTCCACTAGATCTTAGGCATCTGTATGTAGTCAACCTTCTCATTTTACCTGTAGGCAAACTGAGGCCCAAGGAGGGGATGAAGTACATGCTAGCTATCTAGCAAAGGACCAATGGAGTCAGGTCCCTTAAACCTTCTACTCCACTTCAAGTCTACTTCCATTTCCATAGCCAACCCAACGACTCAGAAACCAGAGCTTCACGCTTTCTGCCTTCTTCGGGATTTCCTCTGTAAACAGGTAGACATGGCAGGCTAAAATACCATTAAAGAGGGCTTTGTTATTCTTATTACTTTGTTTTTGGTACTGGGAATTGAACTTGGGATCTTGGGCCTATAAGGCAGGTGTCAGAATCACAGAGCTAAATCCCTGGCCCAGCGTTATTTGTGACTCAGTTTCTCACAAGTTCATAAGTTCCACAAGTCTTCAAATTCTCTTTTTGTTCTTGTTTGCATGATACTGGGGATTGAATCCAGAGCATTTGCTCTGATTCTTTTAAAACTTTTGAGACATAGCTTCAATAAATTGCTAAATTACCCACACTGACCTTGAATTTATAATCCTCCTGCCTCAGCCTCCCAGTGCATTGGAATTAGAGGCCTGAACCGCCATGCCCAGCTATCTTCATCATATAAACAATAATAATAATAACAATAAAATAAATACAAAAAAACAGGAGCGAACCATAAAGAAGACTCTAGGTGTTTCTTCCACGTAGCTCCCACCTTTTATATTAAATGCAACCTTATAAGTGAAAGACTCTGAAGATTCAAAAGTTCTTTTGGCAACAAAAGAAATTATTATGAGAAAGCTTTTACTAGGCTGCATGTATAGAAGTAAAAAATGAAGCAGTTTCCTTTAAATACCGCCAGTGGACATTCTGGAACTACCATCTCAGTAATCTTGCTTTTGGTTCTAAATCTGTTAGGTCTGCCCTTGCTCTGGCTTCTTCCCCAAGAGCTGTGGCCGTGTGTCCCGGGTACACGAGACCTCCTCCTGTCATCTCTGCCTTCCGCCCAGCCTCCACCAAGGCTGGCCCATGACCGGGGCACCCCATCCTCCCATCCTTCCCTTCTGGGCTGCTGCTGTTATTTATTTTTAATGCCTCTGATTCATTTCCCTCTTGTTTTGACCAGGCAAACAGCACACATCTGCTGCCACCAGGAGGTGTCAATAGTTCATACTGCTCAATTTGTCTGCCCCAAACCCAGTGCAGGGCTGATTTTGCAATGCCTGTGTCTCAAGTTTCAATTTCAAAGCTTTATGCTGCGTTCTGGCCATGAAAGATTCATAAGCTGAATTAAAGATTATTTTTAGGGGTGCATTATTATAAGGCAAATCACGTTCTTTTCATTTTAGACATATTGGCCATTACAATTTCATCTTTTTTTGTGCTAAAAGCTCAATTACATCAATATCACACAAGACCCTCCAAACACTACGCTAAAAGCCTGGCTTCTTAGCAGCAGATGCCTGCTGCCCTTTAAGGATTAACTTTCTAAGAACGGATGCCATCCCTCCTAGGCAGAGCGATCGCCCTCATAAAAAGCTGATCGGTTACACTTGGTTTAAAACCTCTGCTGCCTTTCTGTTGCTTGCAGAAGTTTGAACTACTTATTTGGTTTTGTAAAGTCATCCAGAGGCCGAGCCCAGCCTGTCTCTCCTGATTCCTGAGGCAGCCCCTGCTCTTCACATGAAAAGAGGCCAGACCCTGCCCAAACCACTAGCCTTTGCCTAGGAGGTGCTCACTTTATGGCCTTCATTCAACACGGAGGTTAAACGACACTCAAATATTCCTCCTCCTAGAGCAGAATGTTCCATAAGAATCTGGGTGCTTTGATAAAGCAGCAAATGGGGCTATACTATAAAATATCTCTATGTCCATCCTTTCCTATTGATTGTGTCCCCAAGACCAGACTTGATAATTACTCTATTTCTAATTCTAAAGTCCAGAGCAGTGCCAGACGTACCCAGGAAATATTAGTAAGAGAATGAATGAATGAGCAAATGAATGAATCCCCTGCACAAGAAGTCACTTGCAACATGACAAAAAGCACACCACAAAATCAATAGCAACTATTACTGTCAGCTACAGGATGCTCATTTTAGATTCTTATAATTAATAACTAGAGAAAAAGCCAAGTATACATAGGGACTATTAAAACTCCTAAAGAAATCCTCTGACACAGGCCATGACCACAGTAAGTGTCCATGCAGCCAGGGATGGCCAGAGTCTTTGTTGAGACCAGCACTTCTGAGGCAGGTGCTGTGGGCAAAAGGTAGGGGATGTGGGTGGGTGGGGAAGAAGTGACAGTTACCTGAGCTTCTATAACAGAATTAGGAAGACAGGGCACTTATGGTGAGGAAAGTAACAGGGAAAACAGCTAAAGAAAGTAACAGGAAAACAGCTCTTATGGTGAGGAAAGTAACAGGGAAAGTAACAGGAAAGTAACAGGGAAAAGTACCCTTGGAGAAAGGGACAGGCGTGATGGAGCGAGAAGTCTCTCCAAGCCAACATGGTGTGTTTTCTTTCTCTGTCCCTGTCTGTCTCTGTCTCTGTCTGTCTGTCTGTCTCTCTCTCTCTCACTCTCACTCTCGCTCCCAAACCAGTCAGCAGCAGCAGAAGGGAAGCAAGAGGAGGGCTCCTCAGTAAGGGCAGAGATGTTTTCATACCAAATAGTTTCAACACAGTTTCCAAAGCCCAGTTTTGAATTACAAGACAAAAAGGGCATGGAATGAACACCCTTGAGACACACTGAGCCTCGTGTTTCTAAGAGAGGACTTCATTACAGGGCTGACTCCGTTCTTCCTTCTCTCACTGACCCCAAAAGAGAAGGAGTGGCTTTATCACTGGCAGGACTCAGCAAAAGCCTGAGCGTGGAGTGGCTGACTTTCCTGGCTCTCTCTCTCATGCCTGTCTAGTTTCTCCACCTGCTCCTGAAGCTGACAGAGAGGTTCATCTACCTGGGTCTGGAGTCTGCTTTCTGGAGGTAACCAAAAGGCTGTTGCCATCCACCCTAAGGAGAAGTTTTCAATGGAAGACACTGCTCCTGTTTGCAGTTAACTAAGAAGGGTCTGCTTTCCATAGGGGTCATCTTAGTCCTTTGTCTTGGTGGAGAACATGACAGACAAGACATGGAAGCCGAATTCCTTAGCTGCAGATTTCAGTCACATTTTCTAATTGAGCTGGGTCAGCAATAAAGATAATGCTTTGATCTTAATCTACTAGAGTCTCTTAGCAATTGGTTGATTGATTGATGCAATGTGGGGTCTAATCAAAGGCCTTGTGAGGCAACACTCTTCCACTGAGCCATATCTCCAGCACTCATAGCATTTTCTTCATTGGTTCTGCAGGTAGAAAGGAAAAGGTTTTAACTGGCCACATTAAAGCTGAACATATTGCCAACATTTGTTTAGTTCTGAACTGAATGTTAGGTATGGAAACACTAGAGGAAGCCATAGAAAGATCTCCTTTTCTGCAGACATTTCTAATTGAAGGAGTCTGTTGCATTAGATCCCACTTGAGATCTCCATTTGCTGCCATAGAAGAAAACTCCAAGTCCCACATAAGTTCTGAGGATGGGAATTAAACCAACATGTGGATGTCAACACCACCAACACTATCACCACCAGAATGAACCGCATTACCCTGATGAGCATGAGCCAAACTGAATCCAACTGTGGGTTATACTCAGCTTCAAATAAGCCAAGTTTTATTAAAGAGAAATAGATACAAAAGGATCATTCTAACAGAATCTAGCCTAGATCTTTTTTCTTTAAAATAATTATACTTAGAGCACCCAAACGAACTACAAAATATTTCCTGATCAAACTATTTCATGTTGTCCAATTGTCTGTTGGATGTGACATTTTTATGAGAATTAGCAGAAGTGATATTTTATTAACATTAGCAGAAAAATATCCAGTAAGTTGGACTATATTTATTGCTTGCTCCCCATGATTGTTATTTCCCTATTTAAATCATATTCCCTTTTGGTAAAATTTCAACTTGGTTACTCTGTGCTATACTCAAACAATCAGCAAAGTAGCCATAAGATTTTACTAAGTTGGTATAACGTATTGTGTTTTACCAAAGGAGAAACTAAAACTCATGGCTGAAGCACACATATGAAAGGAATTCCCTCTCTTTAAGATGCTTTAAAGAAGTTCTGAAGAATGATCTTAAAGTAGATTTTGAGGAGATGAAATCTGCCCCAGCGCCATCTGCGTCACTAGCCTGTGGGGTTTCCAGTTCTGACACGCACCTGCTCGAACCTCGCAGGAGAGAAGGATTTAAGCAGGAGGGTTGGCGAGACCTACAGCAGCTGGGTTCTGCTCATTTGCTGGTTTGCTCACTCATTCATTCATTCCTTCACACATATTTAGCCAGTTGCTTGGTGATAGTGGTATGGTGATCCAGAGACTCAGTGGTGAATAAAACAGACATCTTTGGAATTCACAGTTTAAAGTAAGAAGCAGAAATATTGATGGATAAGTCACAATATAATAAGGGCTTTGGTATGATAAGGAATATTCAGAATTCCTCACACTTCTGATTAATGAGAGAGACTATTCATTATCCATTGATGAAATACCCATTTTCAGATAATTCTAGTCCAAGGAAATGACCACATTAACCACATTTTGATAAAGAAATATTCCTAAACCTCTTCAGGCCCTTTGAGTAGCACCAATGGTCAGGAAAGGGAACTATGTTTAGAAATGACATAAAATAATAATTGTAGCCAATTGGCTGTGTACCTACTTCTGACCGGACACTGTTAAAAGCACTTTAATTCATTACACTCTAAAATGACCCTGTAAAGTGTATACTATCTTAATCACCATTCATGGATGATGGATCTGACACAAAGAGGAGATAAGTAACTTTTCTAAGCACACAGTGTGTAAGGGACAGAGCACGTATTTTGATTTATTTGATGTAACACACCCTAGAGGGACTCTCACGAGGTTACACTTTCTGATGGTTCCCTTTGCAAGTCATGAAAACAATGTGCAAGACTTACTATGATTAAGGAATCAACACAACAAACCCTATAAAACCTTGCTTTGTGAGTTTGGTGATTCTGTTAATAATTTGTTCTTGGGGTTTCATACAAATTAAGCATTTATTTCACAATATCAACTATATATACTAGAACTCATTTACATCCTCATTTTCTCATACCAGAGAAAAAATATGATATTTACACATCTGTGACCTATTTATTTCACTTATGAGGATGTCCTGAAGAAATATTTAAAAGGAAAAAGGGTGTAGGGGTAAATAACGAGGGGGAAAATGTGATATGAATTTTAAAAAGGAAACAAAGCTTATCATATGGGGGGGTTGCAGGGTGGGTGGGGAAAGCGGAAAAAATGAGAATCAAGTCAAGTCATATACTGGTACAAACTCTCAATGTGGAATGCGATGATGATGTGTATTTATAATGTACCAATAAAGATTTGAATTAAAAAAATAAGCATTTAGTCTTCTATGAGTAATCACATGCTGGTTTTAAACACGCAGCTCACAGTTTCACAAAGCAGCAACTTAAACCAAATGGATAAAAACATACACAACTGTTTATCGAGTACATGAAAATTAACCTAATGTTACCCTCAGTGAGACAATTCGAAACAAAATCAGTAGAATTCAGGTCCCTAAGTTCATTTAAGAAATGTTCATATTAAGCCACTCAAAAATTATAGGTTCTTCAAGGAAAATCATATGAATAAGGTTGCCCTATACTTTTCACAGATGAAAGGAGAAAAGTTCATTGAATTCATGAAATACAGACTTAAGCATTCATCTTGCCTGAGGGACTGCATCTTAGTCATCATTCCTAAAGTTCTCCCGATTAGAGACTCTCCTTTGAATTAAAACATCAACAGCAGAAAGCATCTACACGCTGTACAACACCTAGGGGCACAAAGAGCTCCTTGTGATATATTTACAATCTCTCACAATCAATTTTACAGCTTAATTTGTCAAATTAGCAACTACACCTTAGAAAATATTTAGCAGAGGTAAAAAAAAAAAAAAAAAAGAATGGGACTGTGAAAGTAAATTTTGATTAGTGATGAATCTGCATGGATTTTTATGGCCTTTGATAAGACACTTTCCTCGTAATCGGCAAGAGCTCTTTCCATATGTTAGTGAACATTTGCTAGTTTCGTGCTCAGCACTGTTTCTCCCTCCTTCCGGTGCTATGGCTTATGTCTAGATGGCCCCCAAAGCCGCGCATGCTCATAGGCAGGAATTTGGGAGGTGGCTGGATCATGGGTGTGTAATAAAGGATAAGTCCCCTCACTGCTATAGAGTTGTGCTGGAAGGGAAGGCCCACCATTGGTGTTGGTGGCTTCTATCAATAGGCTTGTATCCTGGTCGGAATAAAAAAGAAAGAAGGAAATCTCACTGCTTCCAGCCTGACATGCCATTCGCTATTTTGTTTCTGCCGTACCCCTCTGCCATGCCATCCTGCTTCGGAGTCAGCTAACTATGGACTGAATCCTCTCTGCATTGTGAACCAAAATATACTTTTCCTTCTTCAAATTATGATAGTGGCTACTTTGTCCCAGAAACAAGAAAGTGATTAAGACCTCTGTTAACAGAGTAACTGTGTATTATCATACATGAATCGAAGGTTGTTCAGTCGTCCTGCCTTCCCTTTCCCTGCCACAGGGAAATGTGTGACCTACGCTCAGCCAGAGTATCCGCTGTAGAAACAACACCCAGTCAGGAATGGATTTCTGACTTACGCTGGACTTAAATCCCTCCAACAGGTTTTCTGCTGGAGTTAACACAGAAAAACCTCTGTCCTGGGGACTGTTAACCTGCAAGGGTGGAAAGACTAGGCTATGGGGAGTCAAATGGCTACTTTTTTATTTTAAAGTTTTACTTTTTTTGTTAGTACATGTTTTCAGTGCATAACGATTTCTCTTTCCTTGTGGGGAGTTGAAACATGTATAAAACACATTTTAATTCTTTTTTTCATCTTTTCTGCTCTTCTCTCCCTACTTCCTATATTGCTCCTACTTTTTGCAAAAGATCCATTTCCCTATTTTATGGTACCTATCTTTTACTTTGTTCTATAATTTACTTATACTTTGGGTTTCTGAGATAAGAAACTATGTGATATTTAAACCTGTGTGTCGGGTTTATTTCACTGAATATTATCGACTTGAGATGCATCCATTTTCCTATAACAGATTCAAGTTTATCCTTTTATGGTCAAGTAGTGCTCCACTGGTATAAATGCCACATTTTCTTTATCCATTCATGTGTTGATGAACACACAATTCACTCTTAAGATTTAGTTATCATGCATTGTGCTGCTATATATGTGAGCATGCTTGTATTACTGCAGTATAATGGCTTTAAGCCTTATGGAAAGATACTTGGAGGGGAAATAGTTGGGTCAAATTGCTTCCTTTTTTTATGGTTTTTTGAGACAGGGTCTCGCTTTTGTGGTTCAGGCTGGCCCTGAGCTCAGCCTCAAACTCACATCACAGCAATCCTCCTGCCTCTGCCTCCCGAGTGCTGGGATTACAGGTGTGAGCCACCACGCCCGGCACTGTGGTATGTGGTACTGGTTGCTGCTGGGCGTGAGTCTCCATGCCCAGTATTGTTATGTGGTTACCGGAGATCAAACCCGGGTCCTTGTGCTTGCAAGATAGGCGCCAGAACCACTGAGCTATATCCCCAGCCCCTAAATTGCTTCTTTTTGAAGAGACTTCACCCTAGGGATGGTCACCTCCATCTGTGGCTTTTCCATTGCAGAAGCCAACAAATCATGTATGAAAAATGTTAACCTTTTAGTGTCACATATGTGAAAAACTTTTATCCCAATAGTAGTCTTTTAATTTTGTTTAAAGAAGTTTTTACGGGCCGGGGAGTTAGCTCAGTGGTTCCAGCACCTGTCTTGCAAGCGCAAGGGCCTGGGTTCAATTCCCTGGTGACCACATACCATACTGGGTGTGGAGACTCACCCCAGCAGCAACCAATACCACATACCACAGTGCCGGGCGTGGTGGCTCACGCCTGTAATCCCAGCACTTGGGAGGCAGAGGCAGGAGGATTGCTGTGATGTGAGTTGGAGGCTGAGCTCAGGGCCAGCCTGAACTACAAAGCGAGACCCTGTCTCAAAAAACCTAAAAAAAAAGAAGAAGTTTTTATGTTGTACAAGTTTTTAATTCTTATGAAGTCAGTTCTTCTCTCTTTTTTAGTATCTAGCTTTGAGAAAACACTTCTAAAGTTCTTCTCAAAATTCTTTCCCAGTCTAAAAAATGATAATCCTTTTTTCTAGTTCTGTTTTCACATTTAATTTTTATCCATTCTTACTTATAAGTAGACAGTTTTTCCAATATTCTAACAAACTAATCTCTTTCTAATTAAAGCATTGCTACATTTACTTTGTCTTAGTCTATATTCACCCTTTGATATTAGTCTGTCTCTATTATATATTTTCCATTGAATTCTTCCTTTTGTGCTAGTTTTGCACCAATTTTAATTGACTGAAAACTTATAAGTGGGTAGAAGAAAATTCAATAATGTTATTCTTCATTTTCTACCTATTTTTAAACACATTTTGTGGGTAAATTTTATAATTATTGTTATTAAATTTTATGGGTATGGATATGTGTGTAGCTTTGGAGAAAACTGCAGTATTAAGCACACTCTTGCAAAGATGAAATACAATGTCTATTAGTTATTTTCTGAAAGTTTAGTAACTTTCTTTTCATTGGTTCTAAACACATGCTAAGCTTATGGTTGAGCATTTTGTGTTTTATTAGTCTGGTTAATAGGCCAGATTTTAAAATTATATTTTCTAATTACTATTTACTATTACACAGGAAAATTATTGGTTTTACAATTGGGATAGTAACTCTCTTGATTCTAAAAATTTCTCAGTTAAAAAAAAAATTTCTCAATATCTTCAGGTTTTTCCAGGTGAGCAATTTCAGTAGCTACAAAAGACAAAGTGTCTTTGCTACTTCTTTTGTAAGACAGAAATCTTATTGTTTATTTTTGCTAAAGACATTGGTGAGCACTTTCAGTATCTTGCCAAAAGTGATCATTCATACCCTGATATCTCTGTCTTATTCCCAACATCCTTCTAGTGGGTTTAGTAAGAAGCAAGATTTTGATGGTTGGTTTGAAATTACATATATGATAAAATTGTCAGACCAAATTAAGGAAATATTGAATTCCAATTTTACTATTTATTTTCTTTGAGACAAAAATGTATTTATGAAATACACAGTTTCTTCTTGTTATAGTTTGACTCATTGTGAAAAATGCATACATGTAACCCACACTCTTTACAACACATAGACTATTTCACTCACTTCAGAAAGTCCCTTCCTGGTTTTTTTTTTTTTTTTTCCCCAATCATTTGCCATCTACAGCCCCATTGTTCAGATTTCTGTCATTGTAGATTAGAGGTTGGGGTATTTTTCTTTCTGTTGATATACTTCACATACCATACACTCCAACTTTTAAAGTGTACAATTCAGTGGTATTTACTCTATTCACAAAGTTGTACAACCGTCACCACTTTCTAATTCCAGAACATTTTCCTCATCCCCACAAGAAACCACACATCCATCAGCACTTGCTCCCTGTTCCTTCTTCCTCCAGCCCCTGGCAACCACTAATCCTCTTTCTGTCTTTATGTATTTGTCTACTTTGGACTTTACGTATAAATGGAATCATATGCTGTGTGACACTTTGTGCTTGGCTTATTCTTCAGCTGAAGTACTGTGTGGAAGGCTTACCCATGTTGTAGTGTGTAGCAGTGCTTCGTTTCTCTTTATGGAAAAATACTATT
>PVIR01017186.1:0-35207 GCA_004026965.1 Petromus typicus
ACTGGAGACTGGATAAAAAAGCTGTGGTTCTTCTACAGAATGGAGTACTACTCTGCCATAAAAAATGATAAGTTTGAATCATTTCTACTTAAATGGACATACCTTTAGGATATCCTCATAAGTGAAATAAATAGGTCACAAATAGTTAAATATCGCATCTTTTCTTTGGTATGAGAAAATAAAGATGTAAATGAGTCCTAGAATTTTATGTTATATATTGTGAAATAAAAAATATTCAAAGTAAAACAGGGTGAAGGGAGAAAAGTAATGAGATTATAAAAAAAAAGAAAAGAAACAAATTGTATGTATATAGGGTGGTGGTAAGGTGGGTAGGACTATGGGAAAAAGTGACAATTAAGTTGTGTCTTATACTGGTATAAATCCCCATTGTGAAGTGCAATTATGATGTGTATATGCAATGTACCAATAACGATTTCAATTTTTAAAATAAATGATAAAACACCTTTAAATAAAAAAATTATAGAATGGAGTATTTCTCTGCATTAAAAAATGAGAAGATTGAGTCATTCACACTCAAATGGATTATCTTCAGGACATTTCTTAAGTGAAATAAATAAGCCACAGATGTATAAATATTGTATATTTTCGCTAATATGAGTAAATGAAGATGAAAATGAATTCAGTACATATAGTAGATATTGCAAAATAGAAAATATTTAAAAGGAAATGAGTTGCAGGAAATGAACTGCAGGGGTAAGTAATGAGAGGAAAAATAATATGATGGTAATAAGAAAAAAAGAAACAAAGATGATGTATATAGGATGCTTGAGGTTGTAGGGTGGGTAGGGGAATGGGAAAAAATGAGAATGAAGTTGTGCAATGTATCAGTATAAATTCTTAATGTTGCATTGCATCACGATGTGTATATATAACATACTTATGAAAATTTGAATTAATTAAATAAATAAAGCTTTATATGGGACTTCAGCTTATGTGGTTCAGCAAGGGAAATCATTCATGTCCTTCAAAACTAATTCATTAAACTAATTTTCTCTTTTTGTAAAATTTCCCATTAGAAGGCTTGGACTAGATTTTTAGTAGGTGTTCTTAGAATTTATAATGCAGACAATCGGGTTCAAGATGATTTTAGTGTCACCTAGGGAGAGAATTACCTTCAGTTAAAATTAGAGAATTAACTAAGGAAAAATTTAAATGAGGAAGAAAATTATCTTTAGTTTAAAAAAACTTTTTCTCCCAAAAGTATTCCTACACATTTTCGGAAGCCTCAACTCCGTGTCTGATTAGGTGGAGTCATAAAACCCTCTGTCTTTAATGGTGAGGTAAGTACAGTGTTGTGGCAACTCCTGGACTCCCTGTAAAACAGAGGCCTCTCCTGCAGGTGATAGTGTGTCCTTCTGCTTAGGTCAGGAATCTATACATACAAGTACATTCTGTAGCAACTTTTCTGCAGGAATATATATATATATATATATATATATATATATATATATATATATATACATACAGTGATATGATGGAGTGAAAGTCACCTGCTTGGAATTTAATACTTCCTTGAATATTAAGAAATATTTACAACTATGAATTATGGTTTCCTCATTTTTCTAACAAAAATTCCTAAATGAAAGAGTTGTGAAAATGTAAAGATAAAATATTCAGTTAAATTTTATGGCAAGTAGATCTTCAACAGATCAAGATTTGTCAAGGAAAATATGAAGATAAAAATTAACAATTTAGACATGTTTCTAACCAGCTCAAAAGCATTATAAAATGAATAATTCACACCATCTTAATCTTTCCTTTCTTACATGTAAGTGATGTCAACTCTGCCTTTGACTCAGGCCAAATTAATTAAAAACTGTAGACATGATAGATGACAATTGCTGTTTTTAAGTTTCTTAAAGCAAGACACAAGGGAAAAGAAGAAAAGGTATTGTTATTGTTTGAATCTGGTTTGTTCCTACTAAAACCCTTGATGAAATTTGATTGTTACTATAAATATGTTGAAAGATGCTACAATTCCCATGCAGTGATGAAGTCAACTGTTGACAGGAATTCAGTTTGTGATATGATAAGCAATAGAGCATTATTGAGCAATAAAGGAGAACAGCCTGTCAATAGCAAGAAAATAGATACAAGTGGAAATCTTCATATTAAGGAAATAAGCCAGATTCAGCAAGACACATACTGCATGTTCTTTTCAATATGTGGAATCTCTAGGGAAAAGAAAACATTAAAGGAGAACTATTAAAGCACATGAATGCAGTGAGGAATGAAGAGGGTGACGGAGGTTAATGGGATGATAACAGAATCAAAGTGTGTAAGAATGACAGTATCACCACATAGCCTAATACTCTGTATGACTAATATGCACTAGTAAAATAATTAGGTCACTAGGGAGAACTAAGATTTTTCCTCTGGTCATGATTTCTTGGTCTAGAGATGATGGTTGTATTTGGACTTTAAAAGGAAGAGTAAGGCCCCCTCCTATTTTGTCTCTCCTGAATTCATTCATTGGCCCTTCCACTTTCTACTGTGAATTGAAGCAGCTTGAAAACCTAACCTGTATTATGCTATAAACATCTTGAAAGACAATGAAGCTGAATAAGAGTGGGTGCTTTTTCTTTCTTAAAAACTGTATGGTTTGGCCAGGAATTTAGCCCAGTGGTTTCAGTGCCTGTCTTACAAGTTCAAGGGCCTGGTTTTGATCCCCTAGTAACTACATCCAATACTGGGCATAAGAGACTCATGCTCAGCAGCAATCAGTACCACACACTACAGTGGCAGGTGTGGTGGCTCACATCTGTAATCCCAGCGCTCCGTTGGGAGAGACAGAAAGATTGCTGTGATGTGAGTTTGAGGCTGAGCTCAGGGCCAGCCTGAACTACAAAACAAGACCCTGTCTCAAACAAACAAACAAAAACTGTATTCTCTCAGGTATTCTTTCATAGCAAAAGCAAAATAGACTAAGACCAATATATAGGAGACATGAGTGTCAAAAGTAAGATTATAAAATTCTGTGTTTAGATTGTACTTGTTTAATGATATGAATGACTTTATACTCTGTCCATTTACTCTGCATTCTAAATTCTAAGATGACAGAACCCAACTGGACCATCTTGTATCAACCACCCACATTTTGGATGATGTACACAGGCCACATGCATCAGCTGATTATTGATATTGAAAATGGGTGTGGCATGTCATTTTACTGAACCCTGTAGGCCATTATAATAGACCGGACTCTCCGCATTTAAACATATCAATATGTGTGTGTGAACATAATCAGAACACCACAAACATGTGAGCAATGTGTTACATGATGACATTGAAACAGCTACAACATCATTTGATAACAAAATTTGCAATCCTACTATAAGTTTAAGAGACTGTCAAATATGTCTTCTGGTATTGTACAAAATGCCATTATGCAATGCACAACTCTGATTTCCAAATATACAGAAAATTAAAATAAAATAAATCATTTGTCAAACTAAAAGTTTTATCCATACAGATATTTTAAATTCTCAAAACATCCTAATTCCTTGTGTGAAGTTGGTCCACATATATATCCCAACTTTATTCCCTTTCTCACCCAATTTCCTCCCTCCCCTGCCTTTCACTATTCATCTCTTAGGTAATCAGGACCAGCATCCATTTCCAGAGCTCTTTTAGATTTGCAAAACTGAAACTTTGCACATATTAAACAATAGTTTCCTACCATCATGTCTTGCAGTCTCAGACAATGATTACATATTCTGACTGTTTATTAGCCAAGTCTATTTACCTTATAAAAATGAAATCTTCACTATTTGTTATTTTCTAACTGGATCAATTAACTTACCATTATGCTTTTCAAGTTAAGAATTATGGCTAGGGCCTATACGTCCCCTCAGAGTCTCATGAAGTCATAGATAGGACTTTTTAACAAGTAACTGGATCTAGAGTGTGTGATTGATTCATAGTGCAACACTAGTATTATGGGTGCTAGGATTAAGAATGGGAGTGTGTGATTATTAAATCAATATACTGATTGGTTTGATATTTCTCTACTCTCATAGCCAAATGAAATATAATAGAGGAAGAAAAAGTTGCTGATGCTTCTTGCTTTCTTTGTACTTTCTGTCTACCAGAAGCTGTTTCTCCTCTGTGATGTCTGTCTGCCATGGCATGCTGCCTCGGAGCCAACTGATAATGGACTAAAACATCCATCAACTGTAAAGTAAATAAACCTCTTGCCCTCGGGAACTGTGGACAACTTACTCAGCCTTAAGAATTACTTTGAGGATTTATTACTGTGATTTAAGTATGTTTGCCCTGCCTGATGTAATCTTCAACTACTGGGATTATTGTGGGACTGCCCTGTCTTATGCATGCTACGATTATGCATAGAAGGTTTGGTATCAAATAAAGGTTTGGCAAGCTTGGTCTATGGCCCTTCTGTTCCCACTTCTGCTGCTGCAGTTTTTAGCCTTTGTCTGCCATTGGTCAGAGTAGCAAGAGTTGAGCTTGGGCTCAGCCTTTTCTCAAGGTTCTGACTTGTTTGTTGGTTGGTAATCCTTTTGCTGTGGTATTCACGGGGGACTGGAGTTTGCCATGAGGATTCTGGCTGTGACCTCTTCCCCAGATCCCCACATTTTGCCATTAACTTTGAGTGTCAGGTATCTTGTTTCAGCATTGAGGCAGTGATTAAGACAGCTAATGAATATAGGATGAATCAGGATTTAGTTATTTTAAAGTAGAACACTTCTACTGAACATCTTCTGTGTCTTGAGTGGCTACTTGTATATCTTCCACTGGAAAATGCCTATTTAAACTTTTATGCATACTTCTTTGTTCATTTTATTCTTCTTTATTTTCTATATTAGCTGCGTATCAACTATACAATTTATAAATTTTTTTTCTCATTTAATGTTTTCTTTTCTAAATGTGATATATTTGTCACATATAATAATTACATTCATCTTGGCCAACTGGGACATATATTGTCAATCAGCCTAGGGTTGTTTTGCTTGATTCAAGTGGAAATCATGAATTGGACAAGTTGAGCCATGGCATCAGAAATTGCTGCATGCCATCAGGTGACAAATCCAGCTGCTGATTATGCCACTGGCAATAGTAGGCTGATGCTACTCCTACCTAGCACTGCAGGTTAACTGAACCAGGTAGATGGGACCCCTGCTACTCCCTGTTACCACGCAGTTCCTCTCTGCTGGTGCTGTTCATTCAGATCTTCCTTGGTTTTTGAAGCTGTTTGATAGTAACAATTTTGAATGTGTATGTCTTTCTTTAGGAGTAACTGCACTATCTGCTATCCAAGATAAAAGTCTCAATCAGACTTGTAGGACTTTTTGGACCCTACAGAATAAGAGAAGAATTGCAAGCAGGTTTATAGGAACACCAACACAAGTCTTTATACTGAGCATATCCTGTGCTGCAGCACAGCGAGGTCAGTATGCAAGAGGGAGCCCTGCAATCCCTGGAAGCGCTGCTCATATGATAGTCACAGGTCTATTTCCATGAAAGGTAGGACTGAAAGCTTGCTGTGAATGTTGGGTATACAAATAAGAGAAACCAAATCTCTTCCTGATTTTAGTCACTCCAGGGTGCCTGCCTTCTTCAAAATGCCACAGGATCTTCTGAAATGGGTATGTGGCAGGAGCACCACACTGCCTGTCTGGCTATGCTCATCTTGGTTTGGAGAATGGTTGTTTGATAACCAGGAAGGACACTGAAGCAAACTGTCCCTGTGTATTGGCAGGGAGGCATGACTGAAGGGAAAGCATGAGGAGGAACAAGTGGTCACTACCTATATATTTATTTGTGTCATCTTATTTTTTAAAATTAGTTTATTGTTTTCTGCTTGATACTTCAGATAATGAGCAAGATCTGAGATCTTCCAACTCTGTCATTTACTGACATTACATTTTTACTATAAAAAAATGAACAATCACAAATGTTATCACAGCAGTGGAGAAATTAAGTTCCTCACACAGGGCTGGAGGAATTGTGGAAAAGGAAGCCCACTTTGTAAAAGAGCTTGACACTTTATTAAATGATTGAATAAACAATAAATACATTAGCTTGCAGTTGCATTTGTTTCATGTATTTCCAAAAAAAGTGTTTCCACACTAAAATGATACCAGAATATGAGTGAGGTGTGATATATTTAAAAGAACACAAAGGCATTATACAGCTTTCAGTGTTCAAACATGGGTCAGTTTAAGCAATGCGATGAATATCCCAATACACACTAATCTATAATGACATATGGAATAAATAAATAAAAGTTGAGACAAAATCACTCTTTCCAGAATACTATAAATAATTTATGTATATTTTGTTCTTAAGGAGGTATAATATGTTATTTGTTCGAAAAGTTACTGTTGAGCTGGGGATGTTGCCTAGTGATGCTGTGCCTGCCTCACAAATACAAGGTCCTAAGTTTGTACCTGGTACAAAAAAAAAAATCAAATATTATTTTTAATATATTCTCACATATGTGTCTTTCTTATATTAAGATTTACTGAGACATACTGGGATTTAATGGTATCTTCCCTGCCCTATGTAATCTTCAATTACAGGGATTATTGTAGGAACACCCTGATTTATTCATGCTAGGGTTATTGGTTGAAGGCATGGTACCAAATAAAGATGCAGGCAAGCTCGGGTTATGGGTTCTTCAGCTACCACTTCTGCTGCTTCGGTATTTGGCCTTTGGCTACCTCTGCTCAGTGCAGCAAGAGTTGAGCCATGGCTCAGCCTTTTTCTCAAGGTTCTTACTTTCTTGTTTGTTGGTTATTAATCCTTAAACTGTGGAACTATTGGGAGAGTTACAGTTAGCTATAAGGGTTCTTAGCTGCATCCTCTTTTCTGGACTCCAACAGCCTTTAAGGCCCATCCAACTGTGTCCATCTGCCCACACTACAAGGTATGTTTGAAAATATTTCCTTGGTTTTAGTAGGCCCTAGAAGGAGTAGAACTTGGAACGGGGGTCTGGACAGCAAGTATCTTCTCAAGAATAGAGTTCAGGTCTCAAGAGTTATCAGAAAGAAATGAGAAAAATGATTATCCCAAAAGCAAGGTACATGGAAAGATTTTTTCCTCCAAGAGTCTCAAGACTCTATGAACAATGTCAATACACATAAAGCACTATCTTGGGGGAGAAGCAAGAACAAAGATAGAGGTGCCTACTTTCACAAGAAAGTCAATAAGCTTCCTCTTCTCTCAAATAAGTGTGGTGTTCTGCTGACAATACAGAAGTAAAAGGGGCCCTTGGATCCTTCATTGAGAAGTCTCCTCTTTTTCCTGCGGGCACACATCATCTCAGTGTGAATCCCTACAGAAGCAGCATAGTTCTGGTGCCTTTTTTTCCTCTGGTATCCAAACTAGAAAACATGAATATTTTATCTTGATGTGAGTCAGAGTCTCTTAGAGATAACAACATTTATGGTTTGTTCTTGATATTCCCCTCTGTGTTTGACCCCAATTTTTCTTTTGGATAGCCTGTTAGGGTTGCTATCATTGACCTATATCTACCCTTGTTTTTCTGTTGGGCTCTGTCTCTATCAGAAAACAGCACAATGGTTTCTCCCAAGGTCATCTAACTCCAGATGTTCTTTTTCTGAATCTGATACTAACTTCAGATATGTATGGCAGATAATCAGGATCTGACTATGTTAACACATTATCTAAAAATAAATACAGGAAGTCTCCTCTTTGTCCTGGTAAATTTGACACAATTTGACATAATCAACAGGCTTCATGCTACCACCATTTAAGGTCTCTTTAATATAGCAAAGAAAGTGTATTCAGGTCTCTGCTAACATTTTAAGAGAGGAAAGGTGTGTAAAAACTTCCACAGGTAAAGGATGTCAAGAGGTCCCCTACACTTACCTATCTAGGACTCATAAAAGCTTTAATGTCCCTACACAAAATATCTGGATCGCTGCAATATGGCAAAATAGGTAACAAGTCAGTAATTGAGAAGACCAATTGAATGAAAAGAACCTAAACAACCAGGTTTTCCTCATGGTGGCTGGATACAAGAGACAAGCAGCCACAGGGAACCCTCTAGACTCAGGAACAATAAATATTTTTCCTCCTGACTTTTTATTTTAATATTTCATGTAAGTTTAAACAAATAATTATATTATGATTATATGCATTCTACTATTATTTACAAGCTCACATGTGGTTTCTAGGTTATTTTTATATGCAGCTCCTGAATTTTTACTCTTAAATAGAAAATGAAACTAAATGATAAAATCCAAACATAATCTTTTCTGACAATAGAAATACTTTCCATTTTTTATCTTGACTAAAGTTCATGAAAGTAAACATCCTTATGGTTAGTAAATGCATCAAAATATTTTCTGGTAATGGAATGTATGTGGGTGTAAGATAAAAATGAATAAATGCTTGAATTTAAACCAAGTAATATATTTTCAGGAAAATTAAATATACAGACAAGAGGAAGCAGAGCTATGATTACAGTGCTCTTGAATACTAAAAGAACAGGGTTAAAATGAATGTCAGGTGTCCAGGGGAAGAAGTTAGTCCTCAGTAAAATGTTATTTTCTAAATTCAAGAAAAATTCATCTTAAATATGTGTTTCCTAGAATATTCAGACTAGTTAACATGACGTAAACAATTCTTCCTACTCTGCATTGCCTGTAAATTCTGGTTAGAATGCAAAGCAAAAACCAAGGAGAAATCTAAAAGTTGAAAAAAAGTAGAGTATGGATTAGGGACCCTGAGACTAAAGGAACAACATGGAAGTAGTATATTCCATAAATTAGTAATGTACATGCCCTGCAAAGATGTAATAATAAAATTATCCTAAAAATACGTGTGTGTGTGTGTGTGTTGGTTATTTCAAGAGCAGAGTCCTGATGACACCATAAAATAAAATAAATTTACTTGAAAATATACCATGAATAAATAGAGAAAATAAAAGAGGGGTATATACCTCAGTGCAAATCACCAACATCACACACACACACACACATACAAATATCAAAGTTAATAACTATGTAAGATAAAAGATATAGCACGTCAATTTATGTGATCTAGCTAAAACAATAATGAGAATTAAACTTATGGACATAAATTACTACATCATAATTGTGAAAAATTCTTAAATTAGAATCTAGGTACATATATAAGAAAATGAAAAAAATGAGATAAATAAACCAAAGACAACCACAAGAAAAACTAAGAACAAAAAAATGAGAAAGAGAAAAGTGCGAGTCAGGGAGTGTTACAATATCTAACTTCAAGTTATACAAAAAAGCTACCATGATAAAAATAGCATAGTAGGGGAAAATAAATGGATGTGATGGTCAATGCAACAGAATAGAAAAGAAATGGAAAACTACCTCATGTGTTTGAGGAGGTCAAATATTTTCACTAAAAGAAAGGCAGGCTCATTACAAATGACGCTAGGGGAAATTAATATCCATAGACTGAAACTAGATCTCTATATCTCTAACCATGCACTAAACTAAATTGAAGTAGATAAAAGATACTAATAAAAGAGCACAAACAATCAGAGGGATGATGAAATAGGTAAAACTTCTAGACATAGATATAAGCAAAACTTTATGAACCAAATTACTATTGTACAGCAAATATTATAAATACCTAAAAACTGGGATCATGACAAATTATAAAGCTTCCATATAGCATGAGAAACATCAACAAAGTGAAGAGGTAACCTACAAAATGGGGAGAAATATTGGTAGCTATATCTCAGACACTTATATCTAGAATATATAAAGAACTGAATGAAATCACATCTCAAATTTAAAGAAACAATGCAAAATTGAATCTTCGAAATGCATAAACACTTCCCAGACACAGAGTACAAATGACCAATAAATGCACACACATACACATACACACACACACACACACACACACACACACACACACATACACACACACACAAGTGCTCAACACTTCTCATTCAAGATATGAACATTAAAGCAACACTAAGATTTCTTTTCACTTCAGAAAGAATGGCTATCATCAAGAAGTCACCCAATAACAAATGTGGAGAAAGTGATGAGGTAAAAGGTAACTTTCTGTATTATAAATTGGTACAACCATTATAGAAATCAGTATGGAGATTCCTCACAAAATCTAAATCTAGAGGTACCATCTGACCCAAGCATTACTCTTCTAATTATCTTACAAAAAGAGTTTAAATCATCATACCAGAGTAACACATGCATACCTATGCTCATAGCAGTTAAATTCATAATAGTTAACTCTTGGAAACAGCCTGTATGCTCATCAACAGAAACATAGATAAAGAAAGTATTGTATTTATACAAATGAAACACTATCATTCCATGAAGAAAATAAGTCAGGCAGTTTTATTTTAATTGATGCAATTTGAGATCATATTCCCAAGTGAAATAAATCAAATAAATCAAATATACAAATCAAGTATCTTTCTCTTGTTTGAGAAAGCCAAAATACATCTGACAAGCAAAGTAGAGAATGAATGTTAAGTAGTAGGAAGAACTTCTTCAAATGTGAAGGGGAATAAGGGATGAAGGAGAGGAACAGAAAGAAGTGAAATGAGATTTATGGAAAAAGAATTGAAGAAAAATAGAAATGAAGCTTTTGTAGGAGAAAGGAGAAAGTTTTGAGGGAAATGAAGGATAAGACATTAAGAAAAACAATTTATACATGATATGGACATGACACATCTTCTGCAATGAATGTGTTCATTATGTACTACAAAAGTATATTCATAAATGTTTTTTAAATAATCTGTATACTTATGGAGAAAAATTCAATGAAATGAATAAAACCTAGGTAAACATGGAAGAAATGAGTAACATACAAAATATCGACATCATAAGTGAAACAAAAATATTTCTAGAATTAATTAAGATGTCTTTCAAATAAATCTGTTTAATAAATTTTATTACTGAAAATAACTGGACTAGTTCTTTCAAAGTGGAAGTCACCAAAATTCAACCAAGATAAAGGAATAAGAATCAGCTATTAAAAATCAGCCAAAAATATTCTAAGATGCTTTCCCCAGAGATATTTACCACGCATTTAAAGCAGAACTAAGAATAAACAAGCATAGTGTCTTTCAGGAAATTAAGGACAAAAGAAAATCTCTCAAGATACAGTACAATATATCAATTCTAGTAACAAAATAACATAAAAATGTTACAAGAAGTATCAGTGCAAACAGTATTGATATGAAAAGAGAGACAAGGAATACAAATAATACAACATAAACTATTGGTATTTTATTCCATGAACACAAGAGCAGTTTAATATTTGTAGGTGAATAAATACAACTCACAAGATGAACAAGTTTAAAGAATCATGGATTATATTAATTGATGCTTAAAAGCATCTGACAAAACACAATTCTCACACTAAGCAATCCCTCATATGAGTAAGAAATAGAAAATCACAGGTTGATAAACTGGACACACATACATGAACACAACTAACAGATTTAACCTTATATTTTATAATGAAAAAACATAGGCCTCTAAGATTACCAACAAATAAGCTTCTAGCTCTTTTACTTCTGTTCACATAGTATTGTCATTTTTAACCACTTCAATCTGAAAAGTAATTTAAGAAAAAATATTCACATTGAAATTAATGTAACAAATATCATGTTTATAACAGCCTATATGCTGATCAACAGAAAAAGGATAGAGAAAATATAGCATCTATGTAAAATGTAATATCACCATGCTCTAAAGAAACATAAGTTTGTCATTTGTAGGAAAATAGATGCACCTTGAAACTATATGTTAATTTAAATAAATTAAGTGTATGTGACTTCTTTTATATGAGAAAAACAAAGCATAGTTAATTTAAAGAACAAAATTAATGCTATACAAAATGACAGAGACAAATCTGCAAATGGGGAGGTTCAAGAGACAGAAGTAAGATGAAAGGAAAGAAGAGATGGAACAGGGAAAGGAATCAAAATGTATCATGAATATGTACCAAATACCCACAATACAATAGTCAGTCATTATGTATCACAAACTTAATAATTTGTTTTTACAAACTACATAATAACAAAAGAAGTGGTTATATCAAAATCAACATGGAAGGACACTGAGAATGGAATAGTTAGAGCTACTTTTCAAAACAATACAGTAGGAGAAATAACTGTACCAAAAGCAGCTATAATTATAAGTACAACATAACTGCAATAATCAAACACTGTATTTTGATAGTGATACAGATCCAAAGATGACAATAAGCAAACAGTCCAATACTGGACTCACACAACTATAATCACATGACTTCTTTACAAAAGTACAAAAGCAATTTAAGGGAAGAAAGATAGCATTTTCTACAAATGCTGGTGGAGCAGTGAGGCCCTCAGAGGCCCTGTCTTGATCACTTTCCTATCTCAAGTACACAATGCACAACAACTGCCACTTAAAAAGGAAAAGCAAGTTTTCAGTCATTGTTCAGCAGTTTAAAACCACAACTGTCCATCTTGAAAACAGGAAGAGAGGGTTATCATGAAGGGCGCTGACTTCCGCAGTAAGAAGCAGAATGCAGTTATAGGAGGTGGAGGAGGAGGTTCGCCCCTCAGGACACATCCCTATTGATCAACTGGAGACTGCACTGCTTCCTGAAGCCAGACCACTATAGCTCTGTCCTGATCCAATCACCATCCAAGCATATGAGACTTTGGGTAAGCAAACAAATGCCAAAGCATAACACTCCCACAAAAGGGCGCCTCAGGCTAAATGTGAGCTTGTAGAAAGTGCATGAAGAAAAAGTATCTAACAGCAGATAAGATATTTAGACATAAGCACAAGTTATTAGGTTTCAAACTCAGTGCATAACTCATACAAGTAACAATAGATAATTAGATTCACTAAAATTAAAAAAAAATATTTTCCCTGCAAAAGGCACAAGATCATCACATGACATACATACACACTAACGAAAATTTCAGCAAAGTACATACATGACAACAGATCTTTCTGGAGTATATAAATTAGAAGCAAAACTGAGCAGTAAAAATTCAAACCATTCAATTAGAAAATGGGCAACATACATGAAGATGCATTTCACTGGAAAGGATGACGCATTTATAAATTACAGATATAATTGTGAAAAAAAAAAATTCCACAGAGCCATTGAAGAAATACACATTCAAACAATTCAGAGATTAGTATATCCCCATTGGAATGACTTCAATTTCAAAATTAACAAAATTGAGAGAAGATGTGAAGAAACTGGGTCAATGGCACCTTGCTGGTAGGAATTTACAACAGAATAGGCACCCTCGCAAACAGTATTCAGGAAATGAGCTATGCAATTACCATATATTTCAGCAATTTACTCAGTCATTTTTCCAAAGACATCTTGATTTATGTTCACATGAAACTTTTACTTGATGTTTAATTCAGTTCTATTTCTAATGAGAAAAAAAGTTGGATATAGTTGGCGTCTTTCAGTGTGGGAGTAGTTAAACAAATGGTATATCCAGTTACAACATAAACAAATATTGTGGCCCATCAGAATAAGAATGCATGTACAGAGATTTGGGCTGAGTAGAGGGAAAATAATTTTAAATGGTTATTGAATTGATTATTTCATTTGTTTAATACTCTCAGGTTGACATAAAACAAAATGAAAAATCTATGAGAGGTCGCCAGTGGATGGAGAGTAGTTTGGAAGCAGTGATGTAGTGATAGCTGTGACTATAAATTGATTATTTAGTGGATTATTTACAAAATAGAACTACTGTATACCTTCTGAACATTCTGTATTAATGAAATATAGTTTTAAATGTATTTTCTATATAAAGGTATTTTCTGAATAACTGACTCCTGGGATCTTCCTGTATTATTTCTTAAAATTGTTTTTACATCTACAGTTAGCTTAAAATGAAAGTTTATTAATAAGTATATTTACTGTTTATTAAACAATATTCAATAGCACTAGCATACATGTCTAACTTGACTCAATGAAGTAAGAATAACATTATGTATTTTAAGTCATTTTGCTAAATACAGAGAAACTGAAAATGATTTAGTTGGAAATAAGAACAAATATATCTTCGCTTTTAAAGTATTAGATTACCTAGTATAGACTAAAGAATAATCTGGTTTAGAAGAGGACATGAGTGATTTTCCTATTATAAATGAAGCTTTGGAACATAAATATAAAGAAGGATGATGAATTATAAAGTAAATATTCCCCATGAAAAAGGTGATAATTATTCCAGAATAATCCAATCTAAAGTATTTAGAAGGTAAAATCCAGTCCAAAGTATTTTCTTCCAATGTAAGATTCCTAACTTTATTGTTGAAAATTGAAAGATCTGGCTAGTCTGTTTGAAATTTTCTAGCACATATAGAACAAATACCCAGAGCCATTTGTGGTACATCGACATGGTCAGTACTGCCTTCACTTCCCAAAGTTTATGGACTCTTGATAATCCATATATTTAATGTCATGGTATAATATACAAAGCTGTGCAATTATAACTAAATAAAGAAATTAAATACATGATTTAATTTCAGTAGCGTATATATTTTGGAAATATATATTGAAAATACATGTTAATGCACAACACTGTACAAAAGTGCAAAACAGTCACCACAGACTTGTGAAAAGTACACTTTTAAGTATGTTACAGTTTTCTTCAATGACAGATTAGACTATGTAAGAAGAGAAGAGAATAGAGTATTTTCTTACCTAAGGATTTTAGTTCCATATAACATGAAAATTCTTGTGAGCTAAATTAATATTTTAAAAAATCATTTTTTCTTCTTCTTCTATGTCCAATGATGTAAATCTAGACAGAGAGAGAAATGAGCAGCATCATTCTCTATGTTCTTTACAACTTATTCAGAGTTGTCTTTCTCTGACACAAGGACACTGGTAATATTTAGACCCTTTCCAAGATTTCTGACTCTAACTAAAAAAGGACAATAAACCAGTAAAATAGAAAATTGGAGAGAAAATAAGAGAATGATAGAGGAAATCTGTAACAAATCACAGATGAAATAAAAAGATAAAATAAATCATGAATATCTGAATACACAAAATTTCTAATTGAATACTATGGTCTGCGAAACAAAAAATAATCTTTTTTAGAGTCAACAATAGTGAATATTTAGAAGAAAAACATTGTAATTAGAGATCATTATTTAATCACTTCACATCTTTGGTACAAAATACTTAATACATGTATTTTTAGAGAGTTGATTTTGAATCATGGTTTCCCAAGGATCAGTCCACGGATTGCTGATGTAAAAGTAGAAGTGGCATGGTGGAAGGGACCACAGAGAAAAGTGCTTCAACTCATTGCCAACAAAGAGGAAGACCTAGGGACAAAACTGGATCCTTCCAGTTTCCCAGCTTCTAAATTAACATTAGCTTTGAATGTTTCAGTGGATCACTCCATGGAGGAATAGAGTACACTATGATCTAACCACTTTGAAAAGTTCCACCTCTGAACAGAGAAGATAATTAAAAAACCTCTGAGAGCTAAACCATAACATTCCACCCTTGTCCCTCAAAGGCTTATGTCCATCTCATCATATAAAATACAATTAATATATCTCTCAGGGTTACTTAATTTTTGTTGTTGTTGTTTTTTGGGTTTTTGTTTTTTAAAAGACAGAATCTCACTTTTGTAGTTCAGGCTGGCCCTGAGTTTAGCCTCAAACTCACATCACAGCAATCCTCCTGCCTGTGCCTCCCAAGTGCTGAGATTACAGGAGTGAGCCACCATGCCTGGCACTGTGGTGTGTGGCACTGATTGCTGTTGGCCGTGAGTTTCCATGCCTGGTATTATTGTGTGTGGTTACCAGGGATCAAACTCTGGCCCTTCTGCTTGCAAAACAGGTGCCAGAACCACTGAGCTAAATCCCCGGCCCAGGCTTACTTAAATTTTTAACACTTTCAGCATTCCTGAAAACTTTTAAGTACCAATTCTCTGAAACTAAAGTCACAATCTAAGGTGTAAAATACTGTGAAAAACAAAAATTTAATTACTTTCACCACACAATGGTACAAGGTAAACATTTATATTCTAAAAGGGAGGAAGAGAAGGTGAATCCCAAGTAGACCAAAAACCAGAAGGAGAGACATTAATTTTTATGGCTCCATGTCCAGCACTTAGTGCATGTTGTGGTATCGTGTGAGCTCTAAAAGGCTGGGGGAGCCTTACCCCATGAACTTGCTGCCTGCAGTTCAGTCTCTTTCCTTGGTTTTCACTGTTTATTGTTTACAGTTTTCCTCAACAGAAGCTCCATTGTCTGGGCATCACCAGGTTTTGAATTCCCTACTTTTCCTTTGCTTTCACTATTGCATCTTTATTTGTCAACCTTTCTTGGATCTTGAGAAGGAATTTTTATCCTATTACACTACATAGACAGACTTTCCAGACTTCCTCTGTGATCAGTGTAGAAGTTCCCACGACACCATTACTCTTTCTTTCTGAATATCTGATTAATGTGGATAACATCAAGTTCTGCAAAAGCTGAATCAATAGCATGGCCCTGTTGGACCAGAGGTGTAGTGGCTTTGCAATATCGAGATAGCTGAACATGAGGATATACTTCTTAAGCAGCACTGAATTAGCTGTGTACCTTGGGAATTTTTCTTAAGCTATTTGAGAAGTTACCTTTTTATAAACTTTAGCATGTGGGTGAAATATAGACATTCCATGAGATACTCTCAAAGTATCTATCCAATTGTTCCTGTGCAGAGTGCTTGGCTTTTTAAGATTCTAATCTTTTCAGCAACTACACTCTCCTTGGCTCCAGCTACACATGTTCTGTCTTTCTGGTAAAGCTCTAAATTATCTTACATTATTTAGATCTGTCTTCACTTTCTGATTTTTACTGTAGAACTGAGTGAGAGAACTAACAGTGCCTATGTCACACCCTGAACTCTGAGTTTCCTTGGAGTTTCCTCTACGGGATGAATCTGTCATCTTTAAATTCAGCCTCACAAAAAGTCTCATGACATGGGAAAAATACAGAAAATTTCTATGTCAAATATATTTTGTGTGGTCTCTGTGTTAGAACTCTCAATGAACTCTCAATTCCTATCAGAAACTTCATGATTCTGGGCCTTCATGGTTATACTCTTATCAGCACTCTGATATTCTGAGTTCCTGTCAGAGTCCTTAATCAATTTCTGCTTATAGCATCCTTGAACTCTCCTAATTGATATGTCCCAACTTTGTAAATGTCTACACTCAATTTTAAAAGCTTTTGAAGCACATGATCAGGCACAATTAGATCAATGATGTCTTTCCATGATAACACTGTTTCATTTTTTGAGACAGGATCTGGCTAAGTAGTTCAAGTTGGCCTTGAACTCATGCTGCTTCTCCTGACTTAGCTCCCAGTTTGCTGGGATTACCATTTTGTGCCCCTACACTTGGTCTCTTGTCTGTATTAATCCCACTTCTATCTCTAGGATGAAATGCCTGACATTCTTCATTTAAAGGAGGAAAGGATTACTGAGGCACACTGTTGGAGATCATCTTGGGACTCTGGCCATCAAGTGTTTCTGGCTTGGTGTCCTTTGTGCTTGGAAGATTAAACATGCAGAAATTAAAGATAACTTTGTAGGAACATCCTGTAAAAAGGACTCAGTGAGACACTGTGCAATGACCTCCCTATCCTACACCTGTTCTGTGAGGGAAGATACCATTATTTAATAAATTTAAACTGTTCTCCATGCTGTGTCTTCATTCTATAGTTTATCAGCAGGAAGGACAGGAAAGATAGAAGCTTAGAAAATGCAAAAGAATAGAGAAAATGACCAGACGATATTGAGATGACACATTTCTTTGTGCTTGTACACTATACAACCATGCTTGAAAAATAAAATTTTCCTTTAGTCCACAAAGACTTCCTAAATTTCACTTTGTGCCTCACTTTTCTTTCTTACAGTTCTGGATTCCAGATCTGGCCAGCAGAGACCACAGCACATAGTTTCACAAACTGTAGTCCATAATCAGCTGGTGTTGAGGCAAAGATGGCTTCAGGAAGAGATTGGAAAGAAAGCTGCTCCATCCCTTGGCATCCAGAAACAGTATGGAAAGGAAGGAGCTGAAAACAAGAATATACCCAGCCAGGTTCCCCCAGTGACTGCTTCTTCTGGACAGGCTTGGCCTTGTCAGAACACATTCCAATGTGAACTTATCAATGAAGATTTCCACTGACAAGTGAAGCATCAACTTCCAGAAGGCTCAACTTTGAACACATAAGACTGCTGAGGACATTTTTCATCTAAATTAAAACCAAATCAGTATTAAGATGTTAAAAATAAGAAGAAAATAATAAAATAAGAGAAAAAACAAATTGTAAGTCAGAATATATACTTGGAAAATGACAATTTTTCCCAAATATAATGAAAATCCAACTATAGGTACAAGAAACATAATCTTTCCCAAACAAATACAGACTTTAGCATTTATAATCTAATTTAAAACTAGTATAAACACAAAATCTTAAAACTCTGGCTTATGAAAATTAAATAAAGCAGAACAGAATAGAATGTCATCTTTAAAATAGGAAGGAAAAAATAATCTTAAATTCTATAGCTAATAAATATCTTTCCAAAATGAAGACTGGATGAAATCATTATCAGGGAAATAAAACTTCAAAAAAATGTTTTCATCAGATCTACATTAGTACATTTTACCTGACTTTTATGGTTCTAATGAAAATGGTCTCAGATTGATATCTGGACCTATGTAAAGAAATAATTATCATTTTAAGTGTAAATGTAATGTGTTTGAATTTTTATGTCTTAACATTAAATGCAACAGGATCATTTTTAAAGCAAAAATTGCAGTTTATAAGCACGTTATAATCTTTAGAAAATAGAGAAAAATATGAGTAACAGAAAGCATAGAGTAATATAAATAAAACCAGTTGTAAGATACTCTGCTTACATTATATATTATGTGATGTAATATTACTTCGTAAAGAATGTCATGTCTTTGAAATAAACTTTTTGAACTCAATAGCAACTTCTTGAAATATGTACAGGTACCATAATGGCAGTGTCCAGATGGAAAACTAAATTATACTTACTTAATATAAAAAGAATGCAGAACAATAGCAATAACAAAAAACTGGAAGAGAAGATAGTGAAAACCTAATCACAAAAGTATAAACTTAGAGCCATTTATGAGTGGAGTTATACAGAACAGTAATTACAGACTTGCAAGGGTGGAGTAGAAGAAAAGAATGTATGAGGTAGCAAAATACTCTCAGAAATAATAAATTGAAGCATACTATAGTACCCTAGTTGACTCCTTCTTGACTATAGTTCACAATAACCTGTTTTGTACTATGTTGATAACTAGTAGAGAGAAATTTGAAGGCTTTAGTCATGATAAAAATCCTGAGAAGATTGCACACAGAGACTATATTATGTTTCCAATTAATTATCTGTATATTTTAAGCGATGCTGTAAATCTCAGCCACTGTTTCAATGTTCTCCTTGAAGGTCAAAGAAGCAAAAAATGTCTCCTTGTATCTCCACAGATATAAATTGTTTTGATTTTATTTGAATCTAGATCTGAAAATCCTCATTTTTTAAAAGTTTTCTGTGAACTTCCATCATATACTTTGTTTTGAAAAGAAACTATGCCCAACACTGAATACATTCCTGATAATAGAATGATAGTATATTCCTAGATAACAAAATTACTCTGAACAGCTCAGTTCACTATCGGCAGCAGCACTGTGAGACACAGGGTTCTCTGTTATCTCAAACTCAAAGCCTACATTGAGCAACAATTCATTCAATTTTAAAGCACTTTACAGAGAAAGATTAGCTATTTCTGATTTTTCGGTTTTTTTCCCAAGTGATGGATAATTTTGAAACATTATTCACATTTAGATTCTAGATATCATACTAAATTTTATACAGTAGGTGTTAAAATATAGATCAATTGATTTAATTAATGTACAACTAAAATCCTCCTGTTGTGTTATTTCAAGTGTGTCTTCTCAGTTCATCTCGAAAAGTGTTAGGTTGTTTTGCACCAATGTTTTAATTAGTATTTGAAGACAAGAATCATTCCTCTGAATTACTGTTTCACAACAGAGTAAATATCCCCAGTATTGTCCCTGGTGTTCGCTGAGATGCTTTTTGAACTACAATGGCCATTTCCGACAGGGCAATGTTCAGTTTTCCACTTCTAGTTAATACATAGCAGTGCCATTTACAGTTCCAGACTGAACATGTCCTACTCTGCTCCTCAGTTACTCTTCCCACTTCACTCTATGAACAAAGCCTGTCATTCAAATGTTGATCGTACTCTCACTTTTAACTGTCAGTATCATTTTACTTACTCCACTGTTAATTTCCACACTGCTAATTCTTGCCTTGCCCTTGATGTTGCGGGCATGACAACCACAAGAAAGGTTTATTCAAGACTGGAAGGCAGTACTTACCTGTGACTACTGAGTAGTTTAAATGGAGCCAGCATGCATCCAGATATGTGTTCAGGAAAAAATGCGTACTGAATTTGAAAAACATATACATCATAATAAGCTTTTATTCATTTCATGTTAAAGTGATGATATGTTAGATATGCTGAAAAAATAAAGTACAGAAATTCATTTTATCCATATGTTGAAATGAAAATATATAATGCATATGTGACTTGCTTTTGTGACTCCTATTTTATCTCTATTAGACAATAGTAGTCCAAAGAAATGTCCCTGTTCTCTGAACTAGAACTGATGTCCTCTGACCTTAATTTCCTGTTGACTATATCAATTCATCAAAGTCTGAGAAGAACCTCTATCCTAGGTAACCAAATGCTTAGGAAAATCCATTTTTATTATGAATGTTCTATGAGAGATCAGACTTTTCTATCTTAAATAATTTCACAAATTCACTTCCTTAGGATGAAAGGTAGCAGGAAATAACATTTTTATACCAAAATTCTAGATGTAGAATGCACATTGATTATTATTTGGAACTTGTTCTAAGAATCTCTTGAATGGACCCAGTGAAGGAATTTCACAATATTCTCATAAGTTATAGAACAATGTCCCATGATACATTAAAATCTAATTTGTCACTGTTGAAAATCTCCCTGCAGCAAGGTTCTGATTGCAATACTCTTTCTGAAGATCATTTGCAGGCACATTTTGTAACATGCAAATGAAATAAAGATATGATTTTTTCCATTCTTTGGGCACCTTACAGTTGGTAGTTTATTTTTATTTTAACATTAGAGATTGCCTCTAGCACTGCTGAATAATTAAGGGCCATAGTTCCTGTATTCCTCCATAACAAAAAACAAAATACTTTTCTCTATAATTAGTTAACAATAAAATAGGCTAAAGTTACTTAGTTCTCAAGAAAAGTAGTAGCTTCTTCTTAACGTGCCTCTTTGAACTACAAATTCACAGTTTTAATTGCATTTTTCTCCCTGAACTTTCAAAATCTTTGATATTCACCAACTTGAAATTCCGTGTGTGGTTTATTTAATTTTTTGTGTGTGACAGAGATGATGTTCACATAACAATATAAGGAAATGTTTAAGTAAAAATATTTTGTGTCATCTTTTGCTAAATAACTTTCTATTTTACACCAACCTAAGTATAGAACTTTGTGCAGGGATCTAAGTTAAAAGTGCTTACACAGCATCAGCAGTGTACCTGCTTCTACTCTACTCCAATTCCAGCGCTGTGACTGACTTGAAAATTTAAAGCTGGAGATAACACCTGATCTAGGATGTGATGTCAGCAGTAAAGACGCTGAAAATCAGACATGTGCCGGCAACCTGTTCGGGGTCATGTGAGGCAGGGACTTCTTGTTGTACATGTAATGCTAAGATATGCGCCTGTTTGGATTAGGGTATTAACTCTAGGTTATCATAAGAAACCAGACAAATGTCACACAGACTCCAAGTTATGTGTTAAATATTATCCTTGAATAGCCTTATTAGCAAAAGGAACATGGACATTTAAAAAAATCTTTTTACTATATCTTTACCTCATCTTCTTTCATTTTGCACTTTCTTCCAGAAAATATATCAACTATCTTGTCCTCCTATTACACTAAATAAATGATTATGTCTACCCCTGCGATCTACGATAGCATCTTATTTGCCATCCTTATAGTAATTATGGTGTTTTGGGACCATTATTTTTTAATTAGCTGAATGCCATAGTCATTCAAGAAACTGATTTTATGCCTTTCTCCTGGTAGCTGTGCTCTAGTCTGGATCACTCTGGCTCTCCTCTTTATATTGTCTATATTTACAGACATTTATACTCCTTTTGGTACTGTGTGACTCTTCCAATATTGGTTGCTTCTTTTGATTAGGGTCTTTATTACTATTTGATTGTTTTATGTTTATATGCTCAAATTATTGAAACTTCAGGTAGCAGTGAGTGTTAAGACACTAATAGAGATATGTTTTATTCAGGATATCTACAGGGTTCTAGCTACTTGTTTTATTTTTCTGCGGTGATAGTGGTGTGCAGCTTACTTTGTGGTTCTTTCAAGCTATATGTTTGCCTATTTGATGGTCTCATTCTTCTGCAGAAAGGAGCAGGTTAGAGAGGGCCTTTCAAGAGAAGAATCTGTTGTAGGACTTATAAGTAGTCAAAGCTGAAAGCAATGTAGTACACCTTTCACCTTCCGTACCTATTATCCTTCTCTCTCCACCCTCAGGACAAACACATAAAACATGACAGTTAGCAACATCTTGGTTATATAGTTGTACTTTTAGGGTTGAAAATGTTAGGATACATTCTGGTAGGGGATATGCACCATTTCTGGGCATTTAATTCCAGATCGTGTCAAATGGAATTAGCCCAGAGTTTCTCTTGAAAGGAAAAAATTATCTGATTTAATTAATTAAACTAATATGCATATGGGAAGTATAAATAAATAAATTTTTTGAAATAACAGGTATATTATTTTTTAAAGATCAATGATTTAGATTTAAAAAGAAGAACTATGCATTTTAATGCAAAATTACCAGTAAACCTCAAGATAAAATAAAGTTAGTTGAAAGCATGTATTTAACAGTTAAAGTTATATAAATCAAAGATAAGTTCAAAGTTGAAGACAGAATGTTATTTTCAGTAGAATAAACTTCACAACAAAATTAATATAACCTATTACTAAGTATTAAAAACAAATTAAGAAAATATTTTTCAAAAAATATATATATTTTCCCACCATATACAAGAACTGAATTGCTTTTTTAATAGTTCTTATAAATTCTATAGACAATGGGAAAGAATCTTGAAACTACTTATGAAAATAGACCCGCATGAACTGTAATTATATAATGAGAATAATCCTTTGGAAAAATAAAGAATGAGTGCTTGCCATTCAAATCTGTGCCATAACATTTACTCAAAGGTGCATACAAGGAAGAAAAATCCAACTGATGATGACAATTTCAAGATAAAAATCTAACACAGAAGCTGTCTAATAAAAAAGGTAATTTAAGTGAGCACAGTTTGTATCCTCTCTGATCTACCTTGAAATAATCTGACTTATGAACATTCAGTGTAATACTTGTATGCTGTGACATTTGATTCTCTTCTACCATGAAATAATCAAATTTTCCTTGTTTGGATGGTGAAGATAGATTCACATTGGGAAGAAAAAGAAATAAATACATAAGAACACACTATATACCCACCTGTCTGTGTAAATGTGATTATTTTCTATTGTGTAATGTGCTACACCATTTTTTTTTTTTTTTTTTTTGAGACAGGGTCTCGCTTTGTCGCTCAGGCTGGCCCTGAGCTCAGCCTCAAACTCACATGACAGCAATCCTCCTGCCTCTGCCTTCCGAGGGCTGGGATTACAGGCATGAGCCACCACGCCCAGCACTGTGGTATGTGGTAGTGGTTGCTGCTGAGTGTGAGTTTCCGCGCCCAGTATGGTATGTAGTTACCGGGGATCGAAACCGGGTCCTTGCGCTTGCAAGACAAACGCTGGAACCACTGAGCTAACTCCCTGGCCCTGTGCTACACCTTTAAAAAAATTAATTATTGGTACATTATGAAGACACACCATCATCACATTCAACATTGAGAGTTTGTACCAGAATATGACACGACTTGATTCTCTTTTTTCCCCTTCCTGCACTCACCCTACAACCCCCACTCCCTATATATATAAAATCTTTGTTTCTTTTTTCTTTATTATTACCACATTCATAACGAGGGGAAAATGAACGGGTTACATACAACTTAATGAAAAAATGAATGAATAAAGTTTAAAGGAGAAATAAAGGCCACTAAAATGCTCCTTGGTTTTTCCTGTTCGCAAATCATATGGTTAAAACACAGACGTGACTCCTCTTGCCATCTCAGACACTGCAGCACTTGCACCCCACATGCCGGTGACCCCTTCTTGCCCCGACCGGCAGCAGAAAGTGAAGAGTCTCCGTATGTTCTAGACACAACGATTCTGATGAACTTTATAAATAACACAAAAAACTTACTACCAGTTCTTCCCTACGGTGTCAGCTCTGTTTGTATTCCCGTGTTGAAAAACTGCTCGCGTCTGAGATTTTACCTTTGATGTTTCCTTTCTAAACTGTGGCGTGAAGACATCTCACGTGAGCTCATGTCAGCTAAGATACACAACTTTAACTCACCTCTTATAGTTCCAGCAATGACTTTTATTGCTATTTTAACAATAGTCCAATTTCATATTTTTTTCTCAAAGAAGTAAGCCATTTGGCATAGCATGATCATGTAAAATGACTGCATGGAATATTCTACACAAGCGTGAGCATAGTTGGCTCCACCTGTCCATCTTTTCACGCTCTCCATTCCTCACTGTTCACTGCTGATGAGTTGTAAGTTTCCTACTTTAGTAAGTAAATAAATGTGTTGGAATCATAAGATATAAAATGCTTTTTGTAGTTAAGGGAAGGCAGTGAGAACTGTTTATTTTAAAATTCACTATTGGTCCATTATGAATACACATCATCATTGCATTCAATATTGAGAGTTTGTACCAGAGCATGATACGACTTCTCATTTTCCCCCTCCCCCACCCACCCTACAACCCACCACCCACTATATATATAAGCTTAATTTCCTTTTTTGTTACTATTACATTATTTTTCCCTCATTACCCCTAAAATCTCTTTACTTTTAGATATTTTTCATTTCACAAAATCAACAATGTATATTCATTTTCTCATACCAGAGAAAACACATGCTTTTTACACATCTGTGACCTATTTATTTCACTCATGAGAATGTCCACAAGGTACATCCATTTGAGTATAAATGACTCATTCTTAACATTCTTAATGGCAGAATAATACTTCATTTTATAAAAGAATCACATCTTTTTATCCATCCTCTAGTTATGGACATTTTGGTTGTTTCCAAGATTTAGCTATCATAAACTGAGCTGTTATAAACATATGGGTGCACATGTGTTGCTGTGATATGAATCTTTTAATTCTTTTGTGTATATACCTAGCAGATGATTAACTCTTATTTTTGCATATTTTTCCTTAAATCTTTATTGGTACATTATGAATACACATCATCATCACATTCAACATTGAGGGTTTTCACCAGCATATGACTGATTTGATTTTCATTTTTCCCATTTCCCCCCACCCTGCAATCCCCCACCCACTATTTACATAATTTGATTCCTTTTTTCTTTATTACTACCACATTAATTTCCCCCTTGTTATTTACCCTACACTCTCTTCCCTTTTAAATATTTTCTATTTCACAATATCAACTATGCATACTACAAGTCATTTACAACTTTGTTTTCTCATACCAGAGAAAAGATATGGTATTTAAACATCTGTGACCTGTTTATTTTGCTGATGAGGACATCCTCAAGGTATATCCATGTGAGTATGAATGACTCAATCTTACATTTTTAATGGCAGAGTATATATTCCATTCTATAAAAGAATCACATCTTCTCTATCCAGTCCCCAGTTGATGGACATTAGAGTTGTTTCCAAGATTTAACAATTACAAGCTGAGCTGCTATAAACATGGGCACACATATGTTGCTGTGAAATGACTCTTTTAATTCATATATATATATATATATATGCACATATATATGTATATATAGATATACATCTATATATAGATACATATATATAGATACATATATATGTATATCTGTATAGATATATCTATACAGATATATATATATGTATATATCTGTATATAGATATATATATATATCTGTATATAGATACAGATGTATCTATCTATCTATCTATATAGATGTATATCTATATATATGTGTGTGTGTGTGTGTGTGTGTGTCTAGATAGATAGATAGATAGATAGATAGATAGATAGATAGACAGAACTAGCAGAACAATGGCTAGGTCAAATAGGACCTCCAATCCTAGCTTTTTGAGGAATCTCCACAGAGGCTGTATGAGTCTACATTCCCTCAAACAGTGGAGAAGGGTTCCTTCTTCTATACAGCCTTGCCAACATTTGTTGCTGGCTAATTCTGAAATGGCAGCCATTCTTTATGCAGTGAGATGAAATCTCAGTGTTATTTTCATCTGCATCTCTCAAATGACCAGTGATGTTGAGCATTTCTTCATATGCTTCTTAGCTGCTCTTACTTCTTCCTCTGAAAAATATCTGTTCATTTCAGATGCCCATTTTTGAACTGGGCCTCTAAAATTGAATGGGCTGATATTTTAAAGCTCCTTTTATATTCTAGATAGTAGTCCTTTGTCTGAGGAGTAGCTGGTAAAGATTCTTTCCCACACTTCCTTTTTGCTCTGTTGCCTTCTCACTCTGTTGATGGTTTCCTTTGCTGTATAGAAGCTTTGTAATAGAATGAAATCCCATTTGTTGATTTCTTCCACCAATTCTTGTGCTATAGAGGTTTTGTTCAAGAAGTCTTTCCCCAAGCCAATGTCAAGAGTTTTATCTAACCTATTTTGCAGCAGGTTCAGAGTGTCTGTTTTAATATTTAGATCTCTTATCCACTTTGATTTTTGCTTGGTACACAGTGAAAGAGATATGTCTAATTTTAGTCTTTGGTAGGTTAAAGCTCAATTTTTCTAGCTTGTTCAGAACAAGAACTAGAACAGAACCAGAACAATTTGTTCTAGAACTAGAACAAGAACAGAACAGAACTAGAACAATTTGTTAAAGAGGCTCTCTTTCCTCCATTGAGGATGTTTGGCTTCTTAGTCAAAGATGAGGTGGTTCTGTGTATCTGGAGTAGTTTCGGGATCTTCCAATCTACTCCATTGATCTTCAGGTCTGTTACTTTGCCAGTACCATTCAGTTTTTATCACGGTGGCTTACAGCTAGACCTAATCGCCAAATTTAGTAGTGTAGCTGGATACAAGTATAATGCTCAAAACTCTTTAGCCTTTATATACACAAACAACAGATTCATTGAGTGAAAAATTGGGGAATCAATCCCTTTCACAGTAGCATCAAAAAAAAATGAAATATCTATGAATCAATGTAACAGAGGAGGTGAAAGATCTGTACTCCAAAATTACAGCATGGTGAAAAAGGAGATAGAAGACAGTATCAAAAGATGGAAAGACATACCTTGTTTCTGGGTAGGAAGAACCAATATCATCAAAATGGCTATACACCCACAACTACTATACAGATTCAATGCAGTCCCAATTGAAATCCCAACAACATATTTCAAAGATCTAGAGAAAAAAGTATATACTTTCATCTGGAACCACAAAAGACTTAGAATAGCAAAAGCAATTCTAAGCAACAGGAACATGATGGGTGGTATTTTTGTGTATGTTTGTGAAGTAAAAATACAACAGATGGTACTGAACCATTTTTGCCCAAGTCTGACAGTTCACTGTGACATATTTGTGAAGAATTTTGAGAGCATGAGAACTGACCACCCCTGTTGTATTGGGTTTGTAGGTTAGTGTCCTCTTGGTATCAGTGGCTAGAAACAATGGTGTCATAAAGGAGAAATGTTCTTGAAATTCTATTGGAAGTTACAAAATGTTCATTTTTTTTTTGAGATTGCTAAGAAAATTCTGGCATTGTGAGCTTAAGTTAAAGTTCACTGTCACATTAGAAGGACATCTAATAAGACAAAAAATAAATCTAATGCAAAGAAAATCCTGAAATTCATTCCAAGAAAATGTATTTTTCTAACTTTATTTTATATGCATGGAAAATGTGTTAAATATATTGTAAAGGAAAGAAGATGTGAAACAGTGGAAACTGGTGCAGGGACCAGATTGAAACAATTTCACTAGAGCTAGTGCTACAAATTATAGATATCTCAAATCTTTACATATTTTAATAGGTAAAAAGCAAATCCCAATTTGTAATGGGTTGTGTTCAGAATTTTCACATTTTTCAACTCTAAATTTTATAATTTATTCCAATTAATGGCTTAAACTAGAATGATTCAAAGTCCTGGTTTGTAATGTTTGATTTGGTGATTGAGGGAAAATTCATGTGCTTGAATGTGAACATGTGTAACATGTAACACAAGTTATAATATAGGTAACATTCTACAAGGAATTTAAGGGCCCCCAAAATGAATATGAACCTTTCTATGATGCTTTTAAAATGAGCATTGTGATTATTTACCATAGAGTAGAGAGAGAAGAGACAAAATTTGGGCTCTAAATATGTCCAAATTATGACCCTGACTCCACTGAAATCTATTTTCTAGTAGTTTTAGGCTAATTCATTGCTTTGAACCTTTGAATTTTTCATCTATAAAATGGAGCTGATTTCTATGAGACATCTTTTTTTTTTTTGGGTTTTTTGAGACAGGGTCTCACTTTGTGGTTCAGGCTGGCCCTGAGCTCAGCCTCAAACTCACATCACAGCAATCCTCCTGCCTCTGCCTCCCGAGTGCTGGGATTACAGGCGTGAGCCACCACGCCCGGCACTGTGGTATGTGGTACTGGTTGCTGCTGGGTGTGGTTCTCCACACCCAGTATTGTTATGTGGTTACCAGGGAATCGAACCCGGGCCCTTGCGCTTGCAAGACAGGCGCCGGAACCAGTGAGCTAACTCCTCGGCCCCCGAGACATCTTTTTTAATATTAGAGTCCAAAATAAATTTAAAGCTGCTAGCACAATACTTGACAGATTGTAAACAGTCTTTTGAAGACAGTTATCAGTCTGTAACACAATCATCCAATGAATGTGCATAGTCTTAAATTAACCAAACTTTTATAAGAAAATATATTTATTTAAAATTGCAATGGATGGAAAATGTTGTTACATAGTTATACAGTCTAATATTTATTGTCACAATAAATAATTGAATAAGAATAATACTACTTTAAAATCTTTCTTAAGAACAGTGGTCAGTTGTATTTGTGGAAATGCAAACAAAACCTTTAAAAGTCACACAATTACTTACAATAATCTGTCGTGTTTTTGATGTGAACTACTTGTTTTCTGCAATGTGGATTAAATTCATGGGTTTTATTCTGAGCTGTGTCTCCAGTTATTTTTAATAAAAGTCTTTTTACATCACTACTTTGTCTAGGTATAGCTATAATTTGAGATCTCCTGCCTCAGTCTCTCACAGCCATGGGCCACAATGCTGGATTCATAATACATTTTAAAGATGATAGTATAAGGGATATCCAAGACAATGGCCTTCTTTAAGGTGTGTAGATGCAAAGTGACTCCAGGCATGATCCTTCACCTCACCAAAAAACAAAGAACTGTGTAAGTCAGAGAGAAGAGAATAAAGAAGAGAACCAAAGGACTTTGGGGGAATCATTACCTTTTCTGGCTCAGACATCCTCCTGAGGCTTGACCTTCATGGGCACTCTGTTGTGTGTGGAGCCATTGTAGCATATCCTCTATCACATGGATTTTAACTTTGATCTTTATGTCAGTGTTTGGTTTTATCGATTCTTAGCTAACCTAAAACATATCAGATCTGGACACTGATCAATAAGATTAGGTTAGTGTCAGTATTGATAGCTATTGATATTACAGCCAATAGCATTTCTACTTGTAATAAATGATGCTATAAAGGTAAACTACAGCTCTAGATTTTCCTCCTTTAATAGAAGGTGATACTAGGCCCACTTCATATGTAAACATTTGATCTTTTTGAACCCTGGCCCTAGATGACAGCTATATCCTCATGATCACCTGCCATTTAGCATTATGACCAGTGCATTTTTGAGAGCACGTGAAGGATCAGACTTTGTGCAAAGGTTTCTGTGGGGATTATGAATGTTAGTTCACATGGCACAGAGGCATGATGAGAAAACTCAGGCTTTCAGAACACTGTGGAGAGAGGCTCCCTTTGAAAAGTAGTATCTGTAAATTTGAATTTCTGTGAATCAAGCACCTATAAATAGCTTTCAGGGAACATGAAAAATAAAATCTAGAACTGAACAAAAAAAGCACCACAGAACAGACCTGGGTAGTTTTTTCTGGAATATAGTATGCCTGAGGTAGTGGCTTCTTTCTCATCCCTTCCTTTACTACTTCTTGTAATTAGATGTAAAAAAGTACTCTGACAAGGAGCTGAAGTTTTTGAGAGGTCCTTTACGACACATCTAGACTTTGGGGCTGTCAGCAGCACCCTATTGACAGAATCCTGTCCTGGTATCACTTCTCCTAGAAACTCATGGAAGCTTTATTGGCCTCTGTCCTGCTGCATGTTCTCTGAATGCTGCTTAAATTTTCTATTCTCTTTTTCAATAAAACCTTTTTTAAATGTTTCCTCTCATATATGGTTGAAAACAGTCACATAGAGAATTTAAGTGCATAAATTTAACTCATTTAAAGAGAACATTAAGTAAAAGTTTTTAGTTCATGTTATGTGGCTTTCATGCAAATGTCAAACCACTGAATCCCAAAAACTCTTCTGAATCATGAAACTATAGGAAGCCTGTGGAGATAATACACTTCTTGCATCTAGCTTCTTTCTTTCTTGCATTTTAAAACTTGAGAGTAAATTCTCAATCTGAGTTTTTAAAATTATTTGTTCTTCTCTTTTTCTCTTCTGTAAGAGCAGAGTTTTTTTTTAATCAAGCATTAAAACTATGAAGTAATTTCTGAAAAAATAGAAGGGTATATATTAAACACAGGTTTTGAAGCCAAAGATCACTGAGATGGGACCTACTCTCAGTTTGCTGACTGCTTGCTGTCTGACCTCAGTTAGATTATTTCCTTAAAAATCATTTTGGTAACAGATAGATGGGAGATTGAGGCCAGCAACAGATAAATATCAGGTTTAACACACAATGAAGGTTCTATACTCATAAACATTTCAGTAGTGCGTGTTTGTGAGACCCACACATTACAAACCCCTTTTCTCTCCACGAGAACCATCTATTTAGAGCAAGCTTGTCTATTTGAAATAAATTGATTCATGCTAGCGATTAATTACTGTTTATTTTAAAAGTGAATCCATTTTAAAAATGACACAAGCATTGGCACTTGGGCACGCATGAGCAAAGCATTCTGAGTAAGCAGATGCTCTTCTGCTCATGTCAATAGAAAGTTATCTTAAGGACAGTAATGAGGCCATAGAGAGATTGCAGCAGCTGCTGCTCCAGGCTCCTCAGTTGTTGAGGTAAGATGGACAGTGGGTTTGGATGCCAGTGGGAGGAAAGAAAGAAATAGTAATAAACTTTGTGCACATTACTTATCACACCACTTTGATCTGTCCTAAACAATTAAGACTGAAGCTCACAAACATAGCTGAGCCAATCTAGATGCTTTCTCTACCTGACTGTTTAATACTATGGTCATTGTGCAGTCATCTACAGAATAGAATCATACTCTTGTATAAAAGAGTATCCTGTACAATTTTTGTTTTCTGAGACAGAATCTCACTTTTATAGTTCAGGCTGGCCCTGATCTCAGCCTTGAACTCACAGCAATCCTCCTGCCTCTACCTCCCGAGTGCTGGGATTACAGGAGTGAGCCACCATGCCTGGCACTGTGATATGTGGTACTGATTACTAGCAGGCGTGAGTCTCTTGTACAATTTTTGATACAGAATTTCTGTAATAAAAGTCAATGTTTTATTTGAATTATCTGGATGAACATATGGGCTATTTCCAGGATTTAGCTATTATAAATTGTGCTGCTATAAATATAAATATGTGCTGCTGTCTTACAATGTTTAGAAGGAAAAGTGTTTAGAAGAAGGAAAAAGAAAAAAGGAGATTGAAAAGGAAAATAACTACTTGAACGTATTCAGGAACTATCCTAGATATTTAATGATATTTCTTGCATTTGTTCATCACAGTCATCCCATGAGGTGTGATTATTCCCCAATTTATTTTAATAAACAAAATAGAGACTCAAAGGATTTAGGCATCTTGCCCACATGTAGAATTACAGAAGATGGTCACTCTGGGTTGGGAGTCTGTCTACATACTTTCAGAATTATCTACAATGTCTTTAAGATTTGTGCTCAAGGTATATCTGTTAACCTATAAATGACTCATTTAGGCTTCTTTATGATTGCATAGTACTCCATTATATAAAAAGCCACATCATCTTTACCCATTCATTAGTGGATGAGAATTTGAGCTATTTCCAAGATTCAGATATTACAAATTGTGCTGCTATAAATATAAATATGTGCTGTTGTGGTACATTATTTTTTTTTGGAAACATACCAAAAAGGAGGATGACTGGGTCAAATCTAGTCATACTAGAAATGCCCATACTGGTACTTGCACCAACATTTTATCTTTTAAAAAAATGTATTTACTTCTCTAGTGCAATAAACTACAACTGTAAATGATGACCAAAATGAGTAGTAGATCATGTGAAATAGAAATAAAATGTCCCACCGGGAAGGGATACAAGGAAGAAGGAGTGGAAAAGGAAGGAAGGAAAAAAGAAAAAAAAATGAGAAAAGAAAGATAAAATGGAAACAAAGCTTTTGTAAATAAATAAAGGAAAAACAGGTTTGTGGGGAGAGGAATGAAATAAAAAGAATAATCAAGATATAACTTGTATAAGTACAAACACCATAAAATTAATGTGACCATTATGTATAGCTAAATAGTACTATAATCTTAACTTAAAAAGGAATTTACTACTACTGCATTACATAGTCAGACAACTGTCAAGACTTTACTTTGTTAATTTGTCGCATGTGCTTACAATGTGACAGCCACGTATTACCAGGCAATCAACAAGTGCCCATTTCTGCTGTATAAGTACCGCACGCTAATCGACTGCACCACTGGAGCATGCCAAGTGCCCATATCTAAAATAAATCTTATAAATTTTGAGATTATTTTTGTTAGAGTTACATTCTTCCTCATCTTCTGGTTCTAGGACAATCTAATATATAAATTGAATTAAACCTAGTGATATTGTTAGGGGATCTCTCTTTTTTTCTTTCTGTTCTGTTATTATTGTACACTTGATGATGTGCTATTTTCATATTTCCAAAGAAGAATACAGCATGAATTTAAACTCCGTTCGTTCCAGTCAAGTCTTTGGATGATTCATTCTGTCAACTTTGAACCCAAAACAGCATGGTGCTGATGCTATCCAGACTTTTGGAAAAGACTTTAAATATATTAAACTCTTGATTAAATACTTCAGTTTCAACAATGTGAATACCTGCATGGTATACAATCCCTTTTTCAAGTTAAGAGAAATATACAAATAGAAAAATAGCCCAGTCTGCTTTAGATACCTTAGTAATTGACTTTTGATGAAGTACATAAGACAAAAAGAAGTAGCATTTTATTTGGGTTGGTTTTCTGCATCTCTTCAGTGACACTACTGAATACTGATTTCCAGACAGCTGTCAGCTTCTGCTTTCCAGAATGAAATTTTTAAAAATGACAATAAATGTCTTTATGACATCTCTGGGGAAAGATCATTTTAATTTCCTGTAACTTATTCTACTTAATTTGACAGTTGAAAACTTTAGTGTCATTTAGCCCCCAGAACTCAATGGTATACATAGTTCAGTGAGCTTAGTTTTATTACAGATATTATCCAAATGCTCTTTAATCATCCAAGATCATGATGAGCACCAGAGAGGCAATGTTATTTAACAGAGATACTTAAGAGGGAATTAAACAAAGATGGTGCTGATTAATAAAGTTGCTTGAGCTTCCTGCTGCAGACTCGTTCTGTTTCCCTGTGATTCCTGGGATGGGACTTTCATGGCTCAAATCCTGACTTTCAAGCCTCTTTGATTATGCAGTAAAAACTGCATCAATTGTCACTCATTATCACAATATGTGCAACAACTCTCATAGGATCTGAGGTAGAGCTCAGTTTGGCATTAATTTCTCTTGAAAGCAAATGTAACAAATAATGGTGCATGGAAATTTCTTTTTCAACTGTAAAGAATGTTTTATCTTGGACTTTGTTTCATTGTGGAGCCATCACATTGAAAGAACTTTGATCAAATCATTAATATTTTCAGATATATGTAGAAATATACTACTAAAGCCATCATGAATCTAGTAAATTTTTAGTTATCAGGAGAAGATATCTGCCTGCTTTGCAATACACACACCAGTGAAGTTGTGATTGAAACACACAGGTGGTAGAAAGTTAGAAAATATTTATAGCATCCCTCTGAATGTGGTCATTTGTTTGATGACTATATACGGTTTACCGTCTCACTGAATACAGTAATAAAATATAAAAGAAACAGAACTTAACATTTTAAAATCAAAATAATATTTACTAAAAGCATTTTAAATGACAAAATGCATATTTTCAAGCTTTTTCCTGTCAGAAAGGGAAGACCTCATCTCCTGACCTTGTATCTTTGTCTGTTGGGTAAATGGTAAACACTAGAACTTGAATAGAAAGAGAAAAAAAAACTAGGCAGAGCTAATTAATGTACCTCTGTGAGTGAGTAGAGGACCCTGAAAAATCTTATATTTCTAACAGCATCAGTTCAAATCCCAATGAATAGTCATGAGTAATCCCATTTGATTTTGCATTGTGTTTAGATATCCATTCTCCCTCATCCTGAATGTCAGCTAATGTTAGCCCTGAGTTCCTGGGAGACTGCACCACCCTTCAACACTCACAAATGAATGAATTTTACCAAACTCAGAACTACCAAAGAAAATGGTGCTATTATTTAGGATTACATTATGCTAGAGTTTATTAAAATAAGCATTGTTTTTCATAGCTTGTATACAGACACTAATTGGGATTTATTCTCTGCATTTAGATTTTTTTTCAGGACTGAGGATCAAACTCAGGTCCTCATGTTTGC
>PVIR01017187.1:0-35380 GCA_004026965.1 Petromus typicus
TCCCTCTGCCACATGACTCCTTGCGGGGTACTAGGCTGACTCAAGCATAGTTTGGTTGCTGCGCGGACCAATGGTAGGCCACTACACCTGATCCCTGATTGGCGGAAGAGATTCATATAAGGCGTTGCGCGGGCTGGGGAAGAGAGAGACTCCATTATGCTGTAAAGGGTTCCTGAGTAAACCGCTTGAAGAAGAGTTCCGGGTCGCGTCTTTCTTGCTGGTCGAGGCGGACGCGACACTGGCTGAAGGTTTCTCATAGATAGCTTTTATTAGTTGGAGGTAGAGACTATCTATTCCGATCTCCTGTAGGGTTTTGAACATAAATGGGTGTTGTATTTTGTCAAATGCTTTTTCTGCATCAATTGAGATGACCATATGATTTTTGTTCTTAAGCCTGTAAATATAGTGTATAACATTTATTGATTTATGTATGTTGAACCATCCTTGCATCACTTGGATGAATCCAACTTGGTCAGGGTGTATAATCTTTTTGATAATTCTCTGTATTCTGTTTGCCAGGATCTTATTGAGGAATTTTGCCTTGATGTTCATTAGAAATAGTGGCCTGTAGTTCTCTTTTTTGGTTGGGTCTTTCTCTGCTTTTGAAATCAGGGTAATGGTTGCTTCCAGGAATGAGTTTGGAAGTATGGCTTGCCTTTCAACTTCATTGAAGAGTTTAAGAAGTAGAGGCACTAACTCTTCTTTAAAAGTTTTATAGAATTCAGCAGTAAAACCGTCAGGTCCAGGGCTTTTTTTGTTGGCAAGTTTGTAATTACATTTTCAATTTCACAGATTGTTATTGGGGTATTTAACATTTCCATATCTTCTTTATTCAGCTTTGAGAGTTGACGTGTGTCTAGAAATCTATCCATTTCTTCTACATTTTCCATTTTATTAAAGTATAAATTTTCAAAGTAGGTGTTTATTATCCTCTGGACTTCCTCTGGGTTGGCAGTAATTTCTCTCTTCTCATTCCTAATAGCATAGATATGAACCTTTTCCTTCCTTTCTTTAATGAGGTTGGCTAAGGGTCTATCAATTTTGTTTATCCTCTCAAAGAACCAACTTTTCAATTCATTCATTTTTTTAAACTGTTCTCTTAGTTTTTTTTGCACTAATTTCTGTCCTGATCCTTATAATTTCTTGCCTATTGTGAGCTTTTGGTTTGTTTTGCTCCTCTCTTTCTAGTCACTTGAAGTTCAGCATTAAATTGTTTATTTGAGCTTGCTCCGTTTTCTGGATGTAGGCTTTCACTGCTATGAATTTTTCTTGTAGAACTGCTTTCATTGTGTCCCATAAATTTCTATATGTTGTACTGGGGTTATTGTTTAGTTGTAAGAACTGCTCAGTTTCTTCTCTAATTTCTTCTGTGACCCATTGGTTGGTCAGCAGTGTGTTGTTCAGTTTCCATGTGTTTGTGAAGATCCTGGGCTTTCCTTTGCTATTCAGCTCCAATTTCAGGGCACTATGGTCCAACAGTATACAAGGGATAACTTCAATCCCTTTATATTTGCTTAAACCTGTTCTATGAATGAGCACATGGTCTATTTTGGAGAATGATCCATGAGCAGCTGAGAAGAATGTATATTCTGACTTTGTGGGGTGAAGTACTCAGTAGGCATCTATCAAGTCCATTTTCTGAAGAGTATGGTTGAGCTCAAGGATTTCCTTAGTGACTTTTTGTCCAGTCGATCTGTTTCACTGTGACAGTGGGGTATTGCGGTCCCCTACTATTATTCTACTGGAGTTTATCTGGTTTTTCAAGTCCGTTAATGTTTGTTTTATATAGTTCGGTGCATTAGAATTTGGAGCATAGATATTAAAGATTGTGATTTCTGTCTCTTGGATTTTTCCCTGAACTAAAAGATAGTGTCCATCTTTATCTCTGTCTATCAGTTTTGGCTTGAAATCTATTCTGTCTGCAAATAAAATCTCCACTCCTGCTTTCTTGTTGTTTCTTGTCGCATGGAGTATTGTTTTCCATCCGTTTACTTTCAGTCCATGGGTTTCTTTCTGAATTAGGTGTGTTTCTTGTATACAGCAGATTGTAGGATCTTCTTTTTTGATCTACTCTGCCAGTCTGTATCTTTTAATTGGTGCATTGAGTCCATTGACATGAATGGTTATGACTAATATAGGTAAATTTAGTGCTGCCATGTTTTCCTGTTCTTGGCTGTGTTATTCTACTTTTGCCCTTTTCCCTTCAGTTTGTTGTTTGGTCCCATGGGTTGACTCGATTAGGTCTCATGGATTTATAACTTTTCTTATTCTTCTCCAAAATATTCTTTAAAATGCTTTGAGCACAGGTTTCATATTTGTTAGGTTTTTCCGATGTTCTTTGTTATGAAAATATTTTATTTCCCCATCAATTTTGAAGGATAGTTTTGCAGGATACATTAATCTGGATTGGCAGTTGTTTTCCTTTAGGGCTTGGAAGACTTCACTTCAGGCTCTTCTTGCATTGAGTGTTTGAGTTGAGAAGTCCGCTGTGATCCTGTTGGGCTTCCCTTGGAATGTAACTGTTTTTTTTTTCTCTGGCTGCTTTCAGTATTTCATTCTTTTTTTGGATACCTGGGACTTTTATAATTATATGCCTAGGTGTAGATTTTTTCATGTCATGGGCTTGTGGCACTCTATATGCTTCATATATTTGTATGTCCAGTTCTTTACCTTTTCCTGTGAAGTTTTCTGCCATTATCTCTGGAAATAGCTTTTTGATGTCTTTAGCATTGTCTCCTGCTTCCTCTGTGACTCCAATCAATCTTATGTTATTCTTCTTTGAATCATCTAGGAGCTGTTGGATTGACTTTTCATTATCACTTGCTTTTTTCCATAGATTATTCCTTTCCAGTTCATTGGTTGAGATCCTATCTTCTAGGTCTGAAAATTGGTCTTCTGCCAAATTCATTCTATTGTGCAAATTTTCATTTTCTTTCTTAATATCCTGGGCTTCTGCTTGTAGGTTTTTAAAAGGTTCCATTGCTTTTGCTATTTTGGATTCTATCAACTCCATGATTTCCTGTTTAGCTTTATTAATCATCATGTTGACAGTGTCCAATATCTCTGCTTTCATCTCAGAGATCAGCTCTGATTTCCATTTTACTATATCTGCTTTGGTTACCATTTCTGAGGACCCTGGAGACTGGCCTTCAAACTTCTCTATTTCCCTTCTCCCTGTGTTACTTTGAGGTGAGAATCTTTGCATCTGAGACTTCGAGTGTTTCCTCTTCTCTGACCTGCCCTGTTTTCTGGCGCTGTTGGTTGCAAGTCACTCTCCTCCTAATAGTTATGAACCTTAAAATATCAGTACTTCCTGGGTTGTTCTTTACAGTCTGTATTGGGACCTAAAGAAAAACCCCTAGTTCTGGCACACCGTATGAGGCACTCAGTCAATCCAGTCAGAACACCTTCTCCCATCTGCTTTAGAGGCAGGAAGGGTTTGGCTCCTGCACTACTACAATGGCACTGCCTGTGGTTCCAATGGGCCTGCCTGCTCACCAATATAGTGTCTCTCGGCTCACTTGTGTGGTTGGCCTGGAGGCCAGTAGGCTGTAGGCCCTGTGCAGCTGCAATGGTAGGGGCTGATGTTTCAACAGGCTTATCTACTTACCGATACAAGGTTACTGGATGTGTTTCTGTATTTGCCGTCGAGAAAGTCAGACTCTGACCTGCTAACCTCAGTCCCTGGGTGCTCTTCCAGTGTGGGCCTGGAGGCCTGTAAGCTCCAACCCTGGCACAGATTCGGTGGCTCAGTCGCCGTTTCCAGAGCAGCCCGTTTGTAACCTCAGTCCCTGGGCACTCTTCCAGCATCGGCCTGGAGGCTAGTAAGCTCCAAACCTGGTGCAGATTCGGTGACGCAGATTCAGTGACACAGATTCAGTGGTGCAGTCGCCGTTTCCCGATCCACCCACTGCTAAACTCAGTCCCTGGGCGCTCTTCTGGCAGGGGCCTGCAGGTCTGTAAGCTCCAACCTCAGCGCAGATTTGGTGATGCAGGTTTGGTGGTGCAGTCGCTGTTTCCAGTGCCGCCCGCCACTAAACTCAGTCCCTGGGCGCTCTGACAGCGTGGGCCTGGAGGCCAGTAAGCTTCAACCCCGGTGCAGATTTGGTGGTGCAGGCGCTGTTTCCCGAGCCGCCCGCTGCTAACCTCAGTCCCTGGGCACTCTTCCAGCATGGGCCTGGAGGCCAGTCAGCTATATTTTATTTTGACAGTGAAAGAGTCTTTTGTTTTCTTTATTTTTCCTATATCACTGTGCTAATGGAAGGAGCTATTTGGAAGCTTGGAGCTCTTGTAACACATTTTATTGTTTATCGTGTGTGCCAAGATTTTTCTTCAAGGTCACAACAGTGATGGAGAAAGTACCTAAAAGGCCAGCTTCCGGTGTATTCCAGATAGTATCTAGTTGGGACACTTTTCAAATTAAAGCTGTCTTACAGTGCTTCAGATTTTCATTCTATATTTGCAATAGAGAGTTTTAAAACAAGTAAGGAATCTTGAGAGCAGAGAGACCAAGCATGCTATAAAACTTAGCCATTTAGTTCTCTCTGGTAAATTGTTGATAACCTGTAACCCTCAGTGTTCTTATCTGGAAAATGTCAGTCATGTTAGAAATTGATGTCACCTTTCAAGGTAGTTTAAAGGTCAAGAGAAGTACATAAACCCACAAAGCATGACATATGATAATTGCTCAAGACATTCAATAAATGCGAGGGCCCTTCCTTTGTCTCCTTTAGTGCTTTATAGTTTGTGTCTGTAGACAAGTCTTTTATGGTCCCTGTTTGTTCATTCACAAAAGTAAAAGGCTTAGCTAGCTCTTCATATTCTCTACTGTTGCATCAAACCCAAAAGTAGATGGCCCTATGATTCTTCATGTTGTTATCATTCATTGACCCTAGACTAAATTTGCCTCAAGATGATAGGTAGAAGCACTACAGATGACCTCTGCAGTATCTATGGGACAGTGACCTTTGATAGGCTCGAGTATAGTAGAAGAATAGAGGTGAGGTAGTGCCCTTAATTTAGCAGACTCGGAGTGGGTAATACCCTGAATGCTGTAGTTACTAGAACAATTCAGTAAGGTTTAGCCTACATAGTATGTAGAGTTCTGAATGACCAATTGACTCCAAGACCATCCTAAGCATTTGTCACCAGTGTACTCAGTGCCCTTTAGATGAAAAGCAGCAGAAATGCAACACCAAATAAAAACCAGCTAAAGCACAAAAGAGGTCTTCATTGTCTCATGGATACAGGAAATCCAAGAGATAAACCTGTATACTACTAGTGGACCAAGAGCTCAAATGTTACGTCAGAACTTTTTACTCTGCACATCTTTCTACTATATATTTGTATTTTTGATATTGGCCTTTTATATTTCCTGATATTTGTGATACACTGTCTCTATCTGAAAGCCAAGTTGAACCTAGGCCTACACAGCCTTTGGCTTACAGTGCTGTGAGAATATAGGTATAAACATCGTCTCTCCCTATATTCCCCCTATCAATCTTACACAAGGACTCTATATGGATTTTCTTAAACTATGTACTCAAACTTTAGATAAACTCATGCACAGAAATGACATACCACAGTACTCAAAATACAAAGCCCTGGATGATGTGGCTACCATTGTTAGTAGAGGTCAGATGTGCATTGTGATTTATAGTCCAGTGATATCAAAGTGAAGGAGGAGTAACTGTTCATGAAGTAAAAAAAGTTCTTGGCAAGCAAACCAACATAACCCTGAGAGGTACCCAGCTGTAGGCCCAGATCCCTCAGCTTCCTACCCCCCTAGAAAGTCTCCACTACTTCAGGGTGGAGGCCACTAAAAGCCCAGCAATGAACCCTTGGGCTTGACCTCCAGGACTTTTATCCCCTTTTTTCTTTCAGTCCTTTCCCCCCCCCCAATTTTTCATGTATAAATCTAACATACCTTTGTCCATCACTGATGTTTTCCAGCGTTAACATCTTCCTCTCTACTGTTCTTCCATCCTTCCTACTGGAAAAACTGCAGCTATGCATTAGCCCATCTGTTCTGATTCTCCACTCTTACACTTGGACTGCTGAGCACTCTTGGAGAAGGTCCCAGAGTCTCACTGACAGGAGTCACTCTCAATTGAGACCTGATTTCCACACAGCTTCTTATCCATTTTAATCTACTGCAAAGATGGCTGCCATTTTCAAACATTCTACACTTACAGTTTATCCTCTCTTTTTCCTGAAAAACATGTCTCCATCTGTGTCTTTTCTGTGCCCTGATTTTTCTGGCCTCTACAGACCACAGCATCTGGCCCCTTTGTCCTCTGGTTCTTGTTGAGTTTGACCAAGAGAGGCACCAGAAGAATGATCAGAGAGTAAAAGCCAGCTTCCTAATTTTCCTACTTCTACCTGGCCTTATTTGGGGTCTGGCAATGGCTGAATCCTCTCACTAATGTCCCTGTTGGACAATTCCCCTTGCAAGGCTGCAGCCCTTATCTTCAGATGCTCCTCTTAACCACTGTTGATAGTTCCTGTGCTTCACATTTCTATGTTTGCTCCCCTAACTTGACCCACATCCACTTGCCTTCCTTTACTTTTCTTGCAACACTTCTGGGTGTGCCACCTATTTCCTGTTGGAACCTGATTGAGCACACCACTTTCTTCAAATGCAGGGCCTTTTCAGTGCCTTCTGGAAGTGACCTCTTTATGCCTTTAGAAAGAATAGAGGCTACTATAAGAATCCCTTCAAATTTCCTCTTCTAAGCTTAAATTTCCTTGCCCCTCTGCCCTCTTCTTCCTCGTCTTCTTTCTGTCATGTTAGCAGACATGTCCATCCTCAGCCAAAAACCAGTCTTGTTCTCTGGATCCAAAATTGAGTCCACTAGAGACCCAGTTCTACCTGTTGTCATTTCACTGTAGAAGCTTCATCCTTTCTTTCACTCTGGTCCCTTCTTTCCAGCAGTCAAAGTTGTTAGGGTTTTACACCTTTAAAATATTCTTTTAGTGCCTACTCTCTTTAGTCATCATCATATTGCTGACACATTATAGCAATACACTTGATCTAGTTTGAGGTTTCACTCCATCTTTTTCCTTATCCCCCACTGAAGTTATCTGGGAAATCTGTACTAATCCTGGTAGCCTCTGTTTGTTGAGAGGACTTTTTATATATGTGTTCTTTAATAGACATCCAGCCCATGCCTGAGGATGCTTATTTTTCAAATAATGAAAATTATGGAATAATAACAAAAAAGTTTGACTTAGGAATTATACAGGAGTGAATCAGCTTGGGAAAGCTATTAAATCTCTATAGGTACACTTCCTCTATATTTCTCAAAAGTTGTGCATTTGTCTCCCTGTTCAACCCACCTGTATACACTGCTTCCTGGTAGGGGCAGACTAATACTTCTCAAACTAAGATTCAAAGGACCTTATTAAAATGCAAATCCTGATTCAGTAGGCCCAGGGGATTCTGCATTTCTAATCACAATAAATTGTTTTATTGAACACTTACTACATCTTAGGTGCTTTGTATTTAAGCATGTCATCCTCATAACCCCTGCAGTCTGAATTTTCTTCCTTTTTAACGGAGCATAAAATAATAATAATAATAATAATAATAATAATAATAATAATAATAATAATTTGCCCAGGCCCTGAGCTCATGTGAGGCAGAGCTTTGCTCCACACACCTATGCCTTAAACCCCTTCTGCCTCTCGAGCTTTAGGCTTGCTTTTCGGTAGCCATCAATTTTCTTAAATTAAAAAAAGCATCATTTTAATGTTGTTATTTATTTTCTCATTCATAATATTTATCAGTGAGCTTGCTTACTTCTTCAGTCAGTGTGGTGATCATCCTATTAGAAAACCTATGTAGTGAGGTTTAAATATGATACAAAATGATATTTCTCTTTGTTAGAAGTGAGAAATGGAGTCACCTTTCCCCCCTACTATGTAGCAAGGCAGTGTCAGCATAGGTAAGTTGAGAATAATGCACAATAAACTTGGGCTGTTATTTGTTTTATTCAGTATAAACCTGAAGGAACCTTTCAATTCATACTGAATCAGCTAATTTTGATGTATTATTAATATTGTGAGTGACTGAATTGGAATCAGCCTGAGAATTGGTACCACAGCAATGAATATAAAAAGGAACTTAGCCAAAAATCATCGCAGTATTCAAACTCTGCCACAGAAGGAGTAGGTGTAGATACTGGAGCCCTAAAACAGTTGTCATGATCTGGAAAGGTTCTTTAAGGCACTAACATGTGGTGTTTAAATTTTAAAGGAAGGGGTTTTTTGTTTGTTTGTTTGCTTGCTTGCTTGTTTTGTTTTGTTTTTTTGCTTTTTATTTATTTTTTTTGAAACAAGGTCTCACTTTGCAGTTCAGGCTGACCCTGAGCTCAGTCTCAAACTCACAGTACAGCAATCCTCCTGCCTCTGCTTCCTGAATGCTGGGATTACAGGTGTGAGCCGCCACGCCTGGCACTGTGGTATGTGATACTAATTGCCAGTGGGAGTGAGTCTCCATGCCCAGTATTGTTATATGTGGTTACCAGGGATGGAATCCAGGACCTTGCACTTGCAAGGCAGGTGCCGGAACCACTGAGCTAAATCCCCAGCCCTGGGAGTAATTTTTATTCATTTTTTAAAAACAGTAATACCAGAATGACATATGAATTGGATACATTGATTTTTTTCTTTGTTTATCAAACACAACTATTTTTAGAGAGAATTGTTCTGTGCTTCATAAATATTCATGTTCTAAAACCTACCAGGATGAACTGTACTTTTTCAGTGACAAGGTTTTAAAAATGTGCAGCATAATTCACAGTGCACTGCAAACCTGTACTAATAAAAACACAAATGGACAGCATGTTAATAGACAAAAATACGGTCAGAATATAATGACTTCTTACACAGTGACACATACTTAACGCAGATCATGAACAGTAATTTATAGTTAGAAAATTAATTTTAAAAAGACACCAACCTTGCACCAGGCAGCACGTGAAAAAAATCCAAGATGTTAGTAGAGTAAATAGCCAGTTTATTAACACAGCAGTTCTTTCTGTCCCCAAGGATACATTCCAAGAGTTCACAGGAAAATCTGGATAGTACCGAACAAACATACTTCATACCATCCTTTTTCCTATACATCTATACATCTGATACATTTGACGCAGCAGGAGATAGTAAGATAAAACAATTATAATAACATATTGCAAAAAAATATTATGTGAATGTGGTCTCTCTCAAAATATTTTACTATATTGTACTCACTTGTCTTGTGTTCCTGTAAGATGAGACTGTATGCTTGATGAGAAGTGTGCTAAGTGACAGATGCCTTGCAACATAGCTGGATGTGGCTGCTGAACTTTTGAGGACACAGCAGGAGGCTCTCTGAGCCCTGATCATGGCTCTGACTGTGGCTCACTGCAGAGTGCGATGCCGTGGGTGGGGTGACCATGGTATCACAACTGAGAGTATAAGAAGCTGACCTCGTAAGAAAGCGCACAGAGCTTACTTGGGCTCCCAGGAATCCTTCTCTTTGTGTGGGAAGAATCCCTTGTGCATGGCTCTGGGTGGTGGGCCCTGAACTAGCATTTGGGATTGAAGGAAGGAATATATGTGCAGAATCACAGCCCCCAGCTGAGTCCACCAGAGCTGCTCCAAGTGAAGCAAGACATGAAAGTTCTGTGGGTCTCCCTTTTTTCATTTAAAAAGGAGAATGAAATGAGACTATGTGTTAAAATACTTGAGATTAATTACTATGTGGGTATTAGTAAGTGTGATGATGATATATTTTTTCAGTAATGGAGGGTGAACCTAGGACTTTCACACTGACTTACGTCCTAGACTTGTGTGTGTGTGCTTTTTAATTTTAAATTTTGAAATGGGTTCATGTTAAGTAATTAAATTTTCCAGGCTGGGTTTGAACTTGTGATTCTCCTGCCTGACTCTCCTAGGTGGCTGGTACTACAGGCCTGTGACACTGCACTTTGCTATGTTCTTTGACTGGAGACCAGTCCATGTGGAAAAAGCTCTGATGCAAACTTCCTGCTGAAGAGACGGGCATCCTGATGACCTTCTTCCAGGATCTCTCTTTGTGGGCAAATGGGAACACCTGCCTGTGTACAGAAGTGCGTGGTTCACTCACCTGGGAGTGGCTCACAGCATCCTATATTCTAACAGGTTTAAAGGGGAATGGAGCATGGAAATGAACAGTGAAGCTAGTCTTAGGGTGAGGGTTGAAATAATGTAGAACTTCACAGTCACAATAATCAGGAATCTAAAAACACCACTTATTCCTCAGTGTCCCACTCCCAGAACTTTCTTTCCCACTGATAATAGAACAAAAATTTTAACCAACTCAATATAGCTTCATCTGAATGTAAGCTCAATCTGTTTCATCTCCCTTCTCTGGGAGAGTGATGCAAGTTCTTAGAGGACTTACATGTTATTACTCTGTCCTTGGGACCCATGTCGCCCCCAATCCACATAGGGCCACACTTTAGGACTTCTCATCGATCCCCTTGACACAAGACCTCCCAATTCATGAGCCTCCAGAACCTACCTCACTTTTCCTGACCACTGAGTTCCTGAGCCATGTCTGCATAGCTTTTGATGGCAGGAATCACTACTACAGAGATCTTTTGAATACTGGCTTTCCTCATGCTGGAGGTATGTGTAGGATGATGATATATTTTGGTTTGCAGGGAACATTGTCAGTTTTCACTGTTGTCTCTACATAACTATCAATAGTACTCTCCAAAGTGCTCCAGTTTCACAGTGTTCCATGGTGTGCATGACTCAAGGTGGCTCCTGATGGCCAAATGTCTCCCTTGACCTCCTTCCCCCTAGCCAGGCAGGACTCAGTGGCTTCGAGATTCTAACCAAACTCCTCTAATCCTTTATCCTGCCTCAGGTTTCTTTGAAGTCTGAGGGAAAGAAGAGGAGGAAAGTTACATTCATGTCAGTCAATATTATTCCCTACTTCATTTCTATATGCTGAAAGGTTTATCTCCACCTAAATAGAAATATCTAGCAAAGAAACAATCCAATCTTTTGCTTTTTCCATTCCTTGCCCTGGCAATGCCTTAAAGAAACTGTGTTGCTGTGGAGATGGGAAGACCCTGGTGAGAGCTGCTTCAGGAAGCTGAAGATGTGCAGGGAGGCAGAGTCTCCCAGGGGTGCAGAAGAGACTGACAAGAGTAGATGGAAGGGGCTGGTGTGCATCAAAGGTGAAAGATGCTAAAACAGCAGGAAGAAGCTGTCTCAAAGCCACGTGCCTACTGTGCCATGTTGGTGCAGACAATAGGGAGGAGCAGTGATGAAATATTTCCTTCAGACTGTGGGTCAGAGTAGGCTTTGAGAGAGCCTGGAATTTCAATGAGAAAAGTGGGGGATGGGAAACTTGAGAGCATTGTTGATAGAGAGAAAGGAAGAAGAGAAATAACAGGAAAGGAGCAGCAAACAAACCAGGTGTCCAAAAATAACTGGGACACACTGTGCAGAATGGCAGCTGAGTGTGAAGAATGGGAGAAGAATGGCCTCTCACACCAGGCTTTTGAGTTTAAACATCATCTCTGGTACAAAAGAAAATTTAAAGGATTTTAAATAAGGAAGAAACATAATTATGCAATTTTCTCTTACTCCCCTGATATTCTGGGGGAGATACATTTGTCAGATACATAGAGAAGGTAAAGTTTTGGAAGGACTAGAAGAACAACCAGATCATAATTTTAAGCTAGTGACTGCAATTATCTTCAATGAGGTAAGAATAAAAGATAAAAAATCTCTTCAAAGTAATAGAAACTCTAGAAAACAACGAATGAACATTTGAGAACTGATTAATACAGCATCTCTAATTATAAAAAGTGTTATTAGATGTGCTTGGCAGAGCTATGATGATAGCGCAAACTTTAAGACAGGTCAATACAATTAGCTAACCCAAAAAGGAGAGGAAACAAGAATGAAATGGAGCTTATGGTATGGGAGGAATAACAGCAAAAGCTCTAATACACGTGTTATTAGAGCCCCAGAGGAGAGGAAAGGCTGTAAATAATGGACAAAGCCCTCACAAATTTAGTGAAATTTATAGGTTTAAGAAGCTCAGCAAATTACAGAAAGAAGCTCAGCAAATTTGTAAGATGAAATTACAAATACAAGGAGAACCTCAGCACACTGTAACTAAATTAAGTGGAGCCAAAAATAAAGAGAAATTATTGACAATAGCCAAAGAAATCAACCTGCTGCGTACAGCTTCAGAAAGTTATGAGAAAAAGTGGACTCACATGTCAAACTCTATAAAAGAAAACAAAACCCATAAAGTTGGAAAGCTATGAAAGGAATGGTCCACAGATGCCTGACTGATAAAGAGAACCACCACCAAAAAATAATGAGATTATAACAAAAAAGAAAGGAAACAAAAAAATTATGTATATAGGGGGTGGGGGTGGTAGGGTGGTTAGGGATATGGGAAAAAATGAGAATGAAGTTGTGTCCTATACTGGTACAAATTCTCATTGTTGAGTGCAATCATGATGTGTATATGTAATGTACCAATAAAGATTTTTTAAAAAAGACAGAGAGAACCACCACCGAAGACCATCCAGGCCACAGCATTACAAACGTCCATTGAAACTGTGCACAAAAAAATGATACCCACCTGATGATGGCCTGTTCAACCTCAGACTTTTGCTGCCCTTAGTTTTGGTACTTGTCACCAAGGTCCATTGTTTTCAGACAATTTTTATAGCCTTCCTCCTGCCTTCTTGGTTATGCCCATGGTCTGCCACGGCACACATATCCCTGACTATAAACTTTTGTAATTCTTAAATGAAATCTTTGAAGTGCTGGGTTCTCTGGTGTTTTTTTAATACTAACAAGTAAAATGCCTTAATCATTGACTTATTATCAAAAATGATGGAAGCAAGTTTAAAAATCATTGAACTTCTTAAAGAAAAACAAAACAAAACAAAACAAAACAAACAACCAAACCTAGAAGAAATATTGAAGAATGAAGGTGAAATAAAGGTATTTCCAGATAAGATACCTGGCTACTAATAGATGTATATTGTTAAGAGGAGTTGGAATTTTCACATTGTAAGGAGATAATGGATAAAAACTTGTATCCTCAAGAAGAAAGGAAGAACATCAAAAATAGTCGATCTGGTGATGGCGGAATGGTAAAAGCTGGAGACCACTGCCTCCATATAAATTGTGCTTAAATCTGAAAACAGCAATGTAGGGAAGGAAAGGAAGGACAGCAGAGAAACCTAGATGAAGAGATCTGAAACAAATATTGATTAAAGCCAAAGAAAGAAGAGCGACCTAGGGAGTGGTTTGTCCCTTCTTACCTCTCTCAGAGGGGGAGGGGCAATCCACCTTGCTGGACCTCACACAGGTGCCCCAGCACAGGAACCCACCAACTGCAGACAGTGTGCAGCCGGCCTCTGAGACACAGGTTCACGTGGAGGAGCAGAACTGCGAGCCAGACCTCCTGCCAGTGCGGTAAAGGGCGGAACACTCCCAGATCTAGACCCGCAGAAGAGGACAAAGGACTGGTGTGAGGAAGCCCTGCCCACCGCCCCCTCCTCCGGGAAGGAGGATCGCGCTGCCAGGAGAAGAGGTCTCCAAGCTCCTGCAGGACCGATCAAGGTTGTCTCCACCACAGCGAACCGGCGACCCCAAGGCCTCCAGCTCTGGGACACTCCAACTCTGGACAACTGGGACCCCCCTCCCACCATACTGAAGCGGTCAGGCCCTGCTCTGAGACCTGCGAACCTCAGCATGGGTGAGTCTCTGGGTCCAGCTCCACCTATAGGACACTGGACTCACATCAGGGAAAAGCCTGCAACATCACAGCTCTTTTTCCCTGTGCCCTGTAAACTTCACACTGTGTGTCTCAGCCCATACAGGAATCAGCTGTTCCTTGTCTCCGACAGCTGGCTGTTAGTGAACTCCATGTTATCCTATTCTGTTTTACCTCTGTTTTATTTAGTTCTATGTTTTTGCTATTCTTGTTGCTGCTTTTCTTTTTCTTCCCTCCCTTTTCCTCTCCTTTTTTTCCCTTCATCTCTCCCTTTTTTCTACTCTGTGCCCACTCTACTAGTCTTCATTTCTCTATTTCATTGCATCCTTTAATCTTATTGCTAATCTCTCCCTCCTCTATCTCTATGCCCTTAACTTCTTGGTAACCCTTTCACTTCCAAAAGGTGATGCTTGAATGGTGTTAATATATCTGTGGTTAATTTTAAGTCTGGGCATTTGATCATAGTTCTGGATTATGAGGTTGGAAGGGTGAGAGCAACAACTACCAGTTTACCATTTCTTTGGTTATGTTTGATACTGTTAATGCTAAGTGCTTTTCTTGGGTTGTGTTTGAAATTGTTAAGGCTTAGTGCTAATCTTAAGGGACCTAAATATTAGGAAGAAAGAAACTTGCAACAAACATCACCAGATAATAGGGCAACTATAAAGCCAAATATAACAGCAGGGAAAAAGCTCAGAAATGAGGAAACATTCAAAATTTCAGCTGCAGAGATCCTCACCCCTAGGAAATATGAGGGAAAGGGAAATGGAGAAATCTGAAACTCAATCACCAGGACTCTCTAAGGTGGTAACTAAAGAAGATCGAATACAATGGAAATCAGAATTGATTTCTGAGATGAAAACAGAGTTACTGGGCATAGTTAATGGCATGATTAATAAAGCTAAAGACGAAATCAAGGATCTAATATAATCTAAGATGCAAAAGCAATGGAACCTCTTAAACAGCTACAGATAGAAACCCAGGCAATCAAAAAAGAAAATGAAAGTTCACGCAGTAGAATAAACACTGTAGAAGACCGAATCTCAGATCTAGAGGACACGATTATAGCCTCTGAACAGGAAAGACATAATTTATGAAAAAAGACAAAAGACTATGAGAAATCTATTGAACAGCTCCCAGACGATTCAAAGAAGAATAATATAAGGTTGACTGGAATTACTGAGGAAGCAGAAGATGATACAAAACATATTAAAAATTTGTTCACAGAAATAATAGCAGAAAACTTCACAGGCGAATAAAGAAAATTAGACATCCAGATACATGAAGCATATAGAACTCCACAGGGCAAAATTTACAAAAACCCACATCTAGGCATATAATTATAAAAGTTCCAGATGTGAAATATTGAAAGGAGCTAGACAGAAGAAATAAATCACCTACAAAGGGAAGGGCATCAGAGTCACAGCAGATTTTTCAACCCAAACACTCAATGCAAGAAGGGCCTGGAGTGAAGTGTTTCAAATCTTAACGGACAACTTCCAACCCAGGATGATTTTCCCTTCAAAGTTATCTCTGAAAGTTGAGGGGGAAATAAAATACTTTTATGACAAAGAACATCTTAAAAACTTCATGCAAACAAAACCCGCACTACAAAATATCCTAAAGGATATCTTGGAGAAAATAAAGGAAAATTATAAACCCATGAGACCCAGCAGAGTCATCCGACTGAGCCAAACAAGAAACTAATGAGGAAAAAAAATCAAAGAATAAAGGATCCTAGAACAGGAAATCATGACAGCCATAAGTCTATCCATATCAGTCATAACTATCAATGTCAGTGGTGTCAATGCGCCAATTAAGAGACACAGACTGGCAGAATGGAACAAAAAGCAAGATCCTACAATCGGCAGCATACAGGAGACACACCTAATCCAGAGAGAAAGCCACAGACTGAAAGTAAAGGGATGGAAAACAATTCTCCATGCAACAGGAAACTCCAAAAAAGCAGAAGTAGCTATCTTATTTGCAGATGAAATAGATTTTTAACCAAAACTGATTAAAAGAGACAAAGAAGGTCACTATATTCTCATACAGGAAACTATCCAAGAGAAAGAAGTAACTGTCTTAAATATTTATGCCCCAAACTCAAGTGCACTCAGCTATATAAAACAAACATTAATGGAAATGAAAAGCCAGATAAGCAGCCATACAATAATAGTAGGGGACTTCAATACCCCACTGTCACAAATAAACAGATCAACTGGACAGAAAATCAATAAAGAAGTGCTTCAGCTAAATCAAACTCTCCAACAAATGGACTTAATAGATGCCTACAGAGTATTCCACACCACTAAGCAAGAATTTAGATTCTTCTCAGCTGCTTATCATTCTCCAAAATAGATCACATGCTAGTTCATAGAACAGGTTTAAGTAAATGCAAAGGAATTGAAATTGTCCCCTGTATACTCTCAGATCATAGTGCCTTGAAACTAGAGATGAGATAAAAAAAAAAAAATCTCAATACTTTCACAAAGACATGGAAAATGCACAATACACTACTGACTAACCAATAGATCACAGAAGAAATTAAAGATGAAACTAAACAGTTTCTACAATTGAATGATAACACCATTACAATGTACAGGAACTTATGGGATACAATCAAAGCAGTTCTATGAGGGAAATTCATAGCAGTGAACACCTATATCAAGAAAACAGAGCAAGCTCAAACTAACAACCTAATGCTGAACCTTAAGCTACTAGAAAAAAAGGAGCAAAATAAACCAAGAACTCATACTAGGGAGGAAATCATAAGGATCAGAGCAGAAATTAATGCAATGGAGACTAAGAGAATGATACAGAAAATCAACAAATCAAAGAGTTGGTTTTTTGAAAGGATAAATAAAATTGACAGACCCTTAGCCACCCTTCTCAGACAAACAAACAAACAAACAAAAAATCTACACTACTAGAAATAAAAAGAGGGAAACCACCACAGACCCATTGGAAATACAGAGAATAATAAGCACATACTTTGAAAATTTATATCCATTAAAACGGAAAATGTAGAAGAAATGGATAAGTTCCTAGATACATACAAACTTCCAAAGTTGAATGAAGAGGATATAAAAATGTTAAACACCCCTATATCAATTTGTGAAAGTGAAGATATAACAAAAAAATCTACTGACAAAAAAAAGCCCTGGGCCTGATGGCTTCTTTGCTGAATTCTACAAAACTTTTAGAGAAGAGTTAACACCACTACTCCTCAAACTCTTCAAGGAAAGCAAAAGGGAAGGAACACTACTAAATTCATTCCTGGAAGCAACCATTATCTTGATCCCAAAAGCAGAGAAAGACCCAACCAAAAAAGACAATTACAGGCCAATCTCCCTAATGAACATTGATGAAAAAATCACTACATTAACAGACTCATGGACAGAAACCATATGGTCATCTCAATAGATGCAGAAAAAGCATTTGACAAAATCCAACATCTGTTTATTACCAAAACCCTGCAGAAAACTGAAATAGATGGTCTGTATCTCAAACTAATAAAAGTTGTTTATGAGAAACCAACAGCCAGCAATACCCTAAACAGTTAAAAACTGAACCCTTTCTCACTAAGATCAGGTACAAGACAAAGATGTCCACTTTCACCACTCCTGTTCAATTTTTGCTGGAAACATCGGCGACAGCAATTACGCAAGATAAAGAAATAAAAGGAATAAAGATAGGAAATGAAGAAGTTAAACTGTCATTATTTGCTGACGACATGATACTCTATCTAGAGGATCCTAAAAACTCAACCAAGAGACTGCTAGACCTAATCATGAAATTTAGTAGTGTAGCTGGATACAAGGTTAATGCTAAAAAATCATTAGCCTTCATATACACAAACAACAAATTCACTGAGCAAGAAATTGGGGACTGAATCCCTTTCACATTAACACCCCCAAAAGTGAAATATCTAGGAATTAATCTAACAAAGGAGGTGAAAGAACTCTACTCTGAAAATTGCAGCACTCTGAAAAAGGAGATAGAAGATGATATCAGAAAATGGAAAGACATGCCTTGTTCCTCGGTTGGAAGAATCAATAGCATCAAAATGGCTATACTCCCACAATTATTATACAGATTCAATGCAATCCCAATTGAATTCCCAAAGGCATATTTCACAGATCTAGAGAAAATAATTTAAAAATTCATCTGGAATCACAAAAGACCTAGAATAGCAAAAGCAATTCTAAGCAATAAGGACATGATGGGGGGTATTATGATCCCCAACTTGAAACTGTACTACAAAGCCACTGTGATAAAAATCGCATGGTACTGGCAAAGCAACAGACCCAAGGACCAGTGGAGTAGATTAGAAGATTCAGAAACAGGCTGGAAGAGCGCCCAGGGACTGAGTTTAGCAGCGGGTGGCTTTGGAACCAGCGATTGCGCCACTGAATCTGTGCCAGGGTTGGAGCTTACCTACTTCCAGGCCCATGCCAGAAGAGCACCCAGGGACTGAGGTTAGCAGCGGGTGGCTTTGGAACCAGCGATTGCGCCACTGAATCCATGCTGGGGTTGGAACGTACCAGCTCCTGGCCCAGGCAGGAAGAGCGCCCAGGGACTGAGTTTAGCAGAGGGCGACATTGGAAACAGTGTCTGCGCCATTGAATTCATGCTGGGGTTAGAGTTTGCTGGTCTCCATGCCTATGCTGGAAGAGTGCCCAGGGATTGAGTTTAGTAGGTCAGAGTCTGACTTTGTGCACCTCAACTGCAGAAGCACATCCAATGACCTTGTACTGGTGAGGAAGTGGGCCTGTTGGAACATTAGTCAGTAGCACTTCAGCTGCACAGGGCCTACAGCCTACAAGCCTCCAGGCTGACTGCACAACTGAGCCCAAAGACTCTGTATGAGTGAGCAGGAAGGCCCATTGGAACCTCAGGCAGCGCCATTATAGTAGGGCAGAAGCCAGAGCCTTCTTGCTGGTAAAGCAGACAGGAGAAGATGTTCTGACTGTATTGACTGAGTGCTTCATATGGTGTACCAGAACTAGGGGTTGTTCTTTAGGTCCCAATACAGACTGTGAAGAACAACTCAGGAGACACTGATATTTGAAGGCTCCTAACTATTTGGAGCAAAAAGACTTGCAAACAAACATCGCCAGAATACAGGGCAGGTACAAAGCCAAAAACAACAGCAAGGACAAAAACTCAGTGAAGAGGAAACACTCAAAGTCTCAGTTACAAAGATCCTCACCTCAAGGTAAAACAGGGGGAAGGGAAATAAAGAAGTCTGAAGCCCAATCTCCAGGGTTCTGAGAAATGGTAACCAAAGCAGATCTAGTAAAATGGAAGTCAGAACTTATCTCTGAGATGAAAGCAGAGATATTGGACACTGTCAACATGATGATTAATAAAGCTAAAGAGGAAATCATGGAGTTGATAGAATCCAAGATAGCAAAAGCAATTGAACCTTTTCAACACCTACAAGCAGAAACCCAGGAAATTAAGAAAGAAAATGAAAGTTTGCACAATACAATGAATTTGGCAGAAGACCGAATTTCAGAACTAGACTGAGAAGACAGGATCTCAACCAATGAACTGGAAAGGCATAATCTATGGAAAAAAGCAAGTGATAATGAAAAGTCAATCCAACAGCTCCTAGATGATTCAAAGAAGAATAACATAAGATTGATTGGAATCACTGAGGAAGCAGGAGACAAGGCTAAAGACATCAAAAAGCTGTTAACACAGATAATGGCAGAAAACTTCACAGAAAAAGGTAAAGAATTGGACATGCAATTGTTCTGAAGCATACAGAACACCACATGTCCGTGACATGAAAAAATCTACACCTAGGCATATCATCATAAAAGTCCCAGATATCTAAAAAAAAAAAAAAACAATGAAATACTTAAAGCAGTCAGAAAAAAAAAAAGTTACATTCCAAGGGAAGCCCATCAGGATCACAGTGGACTTCTCAACTCAAACACTTAATGCAAGAAGAGCCTGGAGTGAAGTCTTTCAAGCCCTAAAGGAAAACAACTTCCAACCCAGAATGATGTTTCCTGCAAAACTATCCTTCAAAATTGATGGGGAAATAAGATACTTCCATGACAAAGAACACCAGAAAAACTTCACAAATATGAAACCTGTGCTCCAAAATATTTTAAGGAATATTTTGGAGAAGAATAAGGAAAGTTACAAATCCATGAGACCTAACCGAGTCAACCCATGAGACCAAACAAGAAACTGATGGGAAAAGGGCAAAAGTAGAATAACATAGCCAAGAACAGGAAAACATGGCAGCACTAAATTTACCTATATCAGTCATACTGATTAATGTCAGTGGACTCAATGCGCCAATTAAGAGATACAGACTAGGGCCGGGGATATAGCTCAGTGGTTCCAGCGCCTGTCTTGCAAGTGCAAGGGCCCGGGTTCAATCCCCGGTAACCACATAACAATACTGGGTGTGGAGACTCACCCCAGCGGCAACCAATACCACATAATAGTGCCGGGCGTGGTGGCTCACGCCTGTAATCCCAGCACTTGGGAGGCAGAGGCAGGAGGATTGCTGTAATGTGAGTTTGAGGCTGAGCTCAGGGCCAGCCAGAACCACAAAGCGAGACCCTGTCTCAAAAAACCTTAAAAAAAAAAAAAAAAAGAGAGATACAGACTGGCAGAGTGGATCAAAAAACAAGATCCTACAATCTACTGCATACAAAGAACACATCTAATTAAGAAAGAAACCCAAGGACTGAAAGTACAGGGATCAAAAACAATACTCTATGCGACAGAAAACAGCAAGAAAGCAGGAGTGGAGATTTTATTTGCAGACAAAATAAACTTCAAGCCAAAACTGATAGAGAGAGATAAAGATGGACACTATCTTTTAGTTCAGGGAAAAATCCAAGAGACAGAAATCACAATCTTTAATATCTATGCTCCAAATTCTAATGCACCGAACTATATAAAACAAACATTAACGGACTTGAAAAACCAGATAAACTCCAATACAATAATAGTAGGGGACCTCAATACCCCATTCTCACAGAGACAGATAGACTGGACAAAAAGTCACTAAGGAAATCCTTGAGCTCAACCAGACTCTTCAGCAAATGGTCTTAATAGATGCCTACAGAGGAGTTCACCCCAAAAAGTCAGAATTTACATTCTTCTCAGCTGTTCATGGATCATTCTCCAAAATATACCACGTGTTCATTCATAGAACAGATTTAAGCAAATATAACAGGGTTGAAGTTATTCCTTGTATACCTTTGGACCATAGTGCCCTGAAATTGGAGCTGAATAGCAAAGGAAAGCCCAGGATCTTCACAAACACATGGAAACTGAACAACACTCTTCTGACCAACCAATGGGTCACAGAAGAAATAAAAGTAATTGAGCAGTTCTTACAACTAAACGATAACCCCAGTACAACATATAGAAATTTATGGGACACAATGAAAGCAGTTCTATAAGAAAAATTCATAGCAGTGAAGGCCTACATCCAGAAAATGGAGCAAGCTCACATAATCAATTTAATGTTGAACCTCAAGTGACTAGAAAGAGAGGAGAGCAAAACAAACCCAAAGCTCGCACTAGGCAAGAAATTATAAGGATCAGGGCAGAAATTAATGCAATAGAAACTAAGAGAACAGTTCAAAAAAGCAGTGAATCGAAAAGTTGGTTCTTTGAGAGGATAAACAAAATTGATAGACCCTTAGCCAACCTCGTTAAACAAAGGAAGGAAAAGGTTCATATCTATGCTATTAGGAATGAGAATGGAGAAATTACTACTGACCCAGAGGAAGTCCAGAGGATAATAAACACCTACTTTGAAAATTTGTGCTTCAATAAAGTGGAAAATGTAGAAGAAATGGATAGATTTCTAGACACATATGAACTCCCAAAGCTGAATAAAGAAGATATGGAAATATTAAATACCCCAATAACAATCTGTGAAATTGAAAATGTAATTACAAACTTGCCAACAAAGAAAAGCCCTGGATCTGACGGTTTTACTGTTGAATTCTATAAAACTTTTAAAGAAGAGTTAGTGCCTCTACTTCTTAAACTCTTCAATGAAGTTGAAAGGCAAGCCATACTCCCAAACTCATTCCTGGAAGCAACCATTACCCTGATTTCAAAAGCAGAGAAAGACCCAACCAAAAAAGAGAACTACAGGCCACTATTTCTAATGAACATCAAGGCAAAATTCCTCAATAAGATCCTGGCAAACAGAATACAGAGAATTATCAGAAAGATTATACACCCTGACCAAGTTGGATTCATCCCAGGGATGCAAGGATGGTTCAACATACGTAAATCAATCAATGTTATACACTATATTAACAGGCTTAAGAACAAAAATCATATATTCATCTTAATTGATGCAGAAAATGCGTTTGACAAAATATAACACCGATTTATGTTCAAAACTCTACAGCAGATCAGAATAGATGGTCTCTATCTTAAACTAATAAAAGCTATCTATGAGCAACCTTCAGCCAGTATCATACTAAATGGTCAAAAATTAAAACCTTTCCCACTAAGATCAGGAACAAGACAAGGATGTCCTTTCTCACCACTTCTGTTCAATATAGTTCTGGAAATATTAGCCATAGCAATTAGACAAGAGAAAGAAATAAAAGGAAAGAAGATTAGAAAAGAAGAAGTTAAATTGTCATTATTTGCTGATGACATGATACTCTATCTAGAGTATCCTAAAAACTCAATTAAAAAACTCCTGGACCTAATCGCCAATTTTAGCCATGTAGCTGGTTACAAGGTCAACGTTCAAAAATCAATAGCCTTCGTATACACAAACAGTATACCCACTGAGATAGAAATTGGGGAGTCATTCCCTTTCACAATAGCACCCAAAAAATAAAATACCTAGGAATCAATGTAATAAAGGAGGAGAAAGACCTCTACTCTGAAAACTATAGCACTCTGAAAAAGGAGATAGAAGATGATATCAAAAAATGGAAAGACATACCTTGCTCCTGGGTAGGAAGAACCAATATTGTCAAAATGGCTAAACTCCCAAAACTACTCTACACGTTCAATGCAATGCCGATTCAAATCCCAACAGCATATTTCACAGACCTAGAGAAATACTCCAAACTTTCATCTGGAACCACAAAAGACCTAGAATAGCCAAAGTAATTCTAAGCAACAGGGACATGGTGTGTGTGTGTGTGGGGGGGTATTACAACTCTGAACCTGAAACTATACTATAAAGCCACCATGATAAAAACTGCATGATACTGGCAAAGTAACAGACCCGAGAATCAATGAAGTAGACTAGAAGATCCAGAAACTACTCCAGATACACTTAGCCACCTCATCTTTGACAAAGGAGCCAAAAATCCTCAATGGAGGAAAGATAGCCTCTTAGCAAATGGTGCTGGAAAAACTGGGATTCTACTTGCCAAAGACTAAAACTAGATCTAACTCTTTCACCATGTACCAAACTAAAATGAAAGTGGATAAGAGATCTAAATATTAAAATAGACACTTTAAACCTTCTGCAAAACAGGTTAGATAAAACTCTCGAAGACATTGCTTTAGGGAAAGACTTCATGAACAAAACTTCTATAGCACAGGAACTGGCTGAGGAAATCAACAAATGGGACCTCATTCTCTTAAAAAGCTTGTGCACAGCAAAGGAAAACACTAACAGAGCAAAAAGACAACCAACAATATGGGAAAAAATTTTTACCAGCTGTTCCTCAGACAAAGAGCTACTATCTAGAATATATAAAGAGTTCAAAAAAATCAGCCCACCCAAATTTAATGACCCAATTCAAAAATGGGCATCTGAAATGAATTGCTATTTTTCAGAGGAAGAAGTAAGAGCAGCTAAGAAGCATATGAAGAAATGGTCAACATCATTAGTCATTCGAGAGATGCAGATGAAAACAACATTGAGATTTCATCTCACTCCACATAGAATCGCTGCCATTTCAGATTCAGGCAACAGCAAATGTTAGCGAGGCTGCGGAGAAGAAGGAACACTTTTCCACTATTGGTGGGACTGTAGACTCGTACAACCCCTGTGGAAATCATTTTGGAGATTCCTCAACAAGCTGGTAGTGGAGGTCCCATTTAACCTGGCCATCGCTGTGCTAGTATATACACACAACAATTAAAAGATTCATATCACAGTGACATATGTGCACCTATATGTATAGCAGCTCAGTTTGTTATTGCTACATCTTGAAAACAACCCAAATGTCCATCAACTGGAGACTGGATTAAAAAAAGTTTTAGTTCTCCACAATGGAGTATTACTCTGCTATAAAAAATGATGAGTTTGAATCATTTATACTTAAATAGACGTAGCTTGAGGACATCCTCATAAGTGAAATAAATAGGACACAGATGTGTAAATATCATATCTTTTCTCTGGTATGAGAAAATAAAGATGTATATGAGTTCTAGAATGTATGTTATATGTTGTGAAATTGAAAACGCTCAAAGCGTAGTGTAGTGAAGGGGAAAAATAATGAGATTATAACAAAAAAGAAAGGAAACAAGTTTTATGTATATAGAGGCTGGGGGTGGTAGGATGGGTAGGGCTATGGGAAAAAATGTTGTGTCCTCTACTGGTACAAATTCTCATTGTTGAATGCAATCATGATGTGTATATGTAATGTACCAATAAAGATTTCAATTAAGAAATAATCGATCTGCAAGTAAATATAAAACAATTCTTAGCCTATTCTCACACTCCTCCAGCAAGTCAAAGTTGAATACTGCTTGTCTTAGCTATTTTTCTACTTGTTGAGACAAAATACCCAACAAATGAACTTAAGGAACAAAGGTTTATTTAACTCACAGTTTGTAAAGGTTTTAGTCCATAAATGGCTGGGTCTAGGGCAGCGTGGTATGGTACACAGGGATTGCAGAGGACAAACAGTTCACAGAAGGCAGAAGGTTGCAAAGTATAACAATCAAGGGACAACCACAAGCCTTTCTATCCCTCATAACTTGTTCAGGCTTCCTAAGGTGGGTAGCATGCACAACCTCAATCCTAGTACCCTAGAGCCTAGAAGTGCACCACACTATTAATCATTCTCAGCATTACATACTCTGGATCTATCTATTTCTGAAAAAGCCTCACCCATGACACATGAGACTTTGAGGGAACATCTAGACATAATTCATACCAGTCCTCTAACTTCCCAGGCTCAGGTGTGGCTCAAACCAAAATCCTTGGTGACATATTCAATGATTCTCTTTGTATTTTATTTTCAAAAATGTTGCTTTCATTATACCAGCCCACCAGGAAATTCAAACCTTTTCATCTTTTTTGTTTTGATACCAAGTATTCAACTCAGGATCTTGTAAGATAGGTGTGGTGCCACTGAGCAAAATACCCAGCCCTAACCTTTTAATCTTCAAAGCATATACACAGAGTTCAAACATTTCACCTCCACTGCTTGCCACACTGGTTGAAAATGCCATCATTTCTTACCTAGATACTGGAGGACCTTCCAGATTATCTTCCATTCTTCTCCCTACGATCCCTACAGTTTTTTAGGACCAGGAGCCAGTGTTATCCTCCCAATACAGAAATCAGATCCTTTCACTACTATGTCATAGTCTCCTCAAAGCCCCACCTCAAAGTTGATGCTGGCTATATCATCAATATATCATTAAAATATAAGAAACGTCACTCCAAAATAAAGTATATATTAGAGACTATATTTAGAGAACTAAATGATTTTGTTATAATAAAATTATTGTCATACACATTGACTTTTTAACAAAAAAGTACATATATGTAAAAGGAAGAGTTGATATTGATTTCTGTCTCAGTCTACCAATAAGTAATATATGTTGCTGAATATGTGACTTAATTCACAAAGACATTCCAGTGATATCTATATAATGAGAAGATACATTACCAATAAAATTTCTCTTTGTATTTTAAACAGAAATTTATCAAAATTTATAAAATCCTCTTTTGATCAATTATGCCTAATAGTTTCATGATAAGTCAAACCTTAAGATATTATAAAAATTAAAAACTTTTATTCGTATTTTTCTTGGAGAGAATTATTTGACAGGTCATCTATAAAGTATTTTCAGGCACACAAATATCAAGGGTGAGAGATGGACTGGAAAAACCAGCTCAGGGAGAAATAGGAAGAATGTAAAATTTCCAACTGCTAGCTTGTTCATGAATTTTTTAAATGGATGATGATAGATATCAAATAGCTATGGGATTTAAATTCCATTCGATACATTTAAGATAGTGATGTAGCAGCTTTATTTTAAACTACTAATATAGTATTCTAGACATTGAATCTTTAACAGCTACTTAATTTATGATGAAAAATATTATGTGCTTAAAATTGTTTAAGCTGATGCTTAGATTTTTAACATTTTTCAAAGGGAAACAGAAACAAAGTTTGAATTCCAGTGTTGCAGTAGTATCTAATCTAGAGGATAAACATACTAATACCAAATGAATGTTAATATACAATAAATAGTGTTCCAACTATTTGAAATGTATATATTGTTAAAGGCTTATCATAAGAGTATAAGTTGTGCTTTGTTAAAAGTTTATGAGTATGAATAGTGTTCTGGTTACTATTGTTATATAATTAATAACCTCAGAACAATGATGGTAACTAGACAATGGTTCTACTTGGCTAACAATCTTATGTGGTTGGAATATGGATAGGGAATTTGAAGGTTTTGGGGGCATTCTCCCTTGGGATGTCACAAGTGACATCCTCGTGCTTGCTGTTGTCTGGGAATTTGGCTGGGGCTATTGTCCAGCTTTTCTCGAGCTAGTCGATGTTCATGTCCTTACATGACACCTGGCTTCCTCCAGAATGAATGTCCTAGCAGTGGGGTGAAAGTGTGGACTTTTAGACTTAATTGTAGTGTCACACTACATCTTTTCCACCATATTTTACTGATCCAAGCATCCCAGATTCAAGGGGAAGAGAAAACATTCTATTTCTCAGTGTGGAGGGATATGAGGGCCATGTTCTAAAACTGCTAGAAGTTTCTAATTATCCCTAGTTTATGGTTGAGCAGACTAAAGTACAGAAGGGCTAGACAATCTGTTTAAGATTACATAGCAAGTGATGGAGTTAGAATTCAACTCAAACAGCCTGACTCCAGAGCAGAGAAGAAAGGTGGCACAATACTACCTCTGGAGGAAGGTGAGCAGAGGGCACTGTGAACCCTCTGCCCTCATGGGTCAGTAAGAATAGACCCCCCCATTTGATTGTAAAAACCCCCTATTCCCTTTTCCCTAAGAATGACAAACTAGTACACTTGCTCTCAGAGTCTATGCCTTGGAAAGCCTCATTGCTATGGATACAATGACTGAGGAAGGGGGTCAAGGGGAGGATTACAGAGGCTGTAGCCTGCTGCTGCTGCTGAAAGCTGGTGAGACCCCACAGTAGTTGGTATAAACTGGGTAGTTGATAAAAACTGGACTCCTTCCCCTCATTACGCCCCTGGGATGGCTTAGTGCTGACATACCTGAATGTTAAACAGCTTTTCCCTGAATATGGAAAAGTTCCTGTAGTGTGATTGCTGTCCTCTGATCCTTGGCTTTGCTTACCTAACAGCCATAATAATTCTCCAGGACATCAACACTCTTCCAGAAGAGCTTATATGCCTTCTGTCTCTTTAGGAAGAGCTCTTTTTTCTTTCTTCTTCTATGTATCTTAGAGGCACTTGGGTTTGTGATGAGGGGCTTGGAATGTGGTGGTTGCCAGACAACACTGTGGTAGATACCTTAGGTAGGTTCTGGCATCATTATCCCCTGAGCTGGTGCAGAGGTCGGGTCCATCACAGGTTTGCACTCCTACCAAGTTCTTAACCATAAGGCCTGTAACAGAACTTCTTCAGACCTAGTATTCATGTGTACTGAGCACGCACGCACACACACACACACACACACACACACACCCAAGATTTCTACCACTCTTCTTTTTTTTTTTTTTCCACTTCAGTTTTGGCCTCAGTCTCTGTGATTATACTAAGACCCTCATAGCTCCCACTGTCAGGAACTTCCAGTGGGTCCAGTACTGAGTCTGTGTGGGAGGCTAACCGTCCTTACATTGGGAATCACAGAGGAATTAATATATGTTTTGTGGTTCACCGACATTCAAAGGGCCTTTTTTCCCAAAGAAGTACAAAATAAATTCAAAATTTTAATTTTAGGCTTACCTAAGAAAAATAATCCTCTGCTGGCATCGATACTGTTAAACTTATTTAAGGAAATTCACATTAAAATTCTCAAAACTCCAAAGGGACTCTAATTAAGGACAGGTGAGTCTCCAGACAGCAACTTTTATAACTTACATGATGATCAAATATAATTTTCCAACATGTAATGATGTCAGATTCAGTTAATATGGAGCAGAAGTCCTAACTCTGGAGAAGAAACAGCACCGTAAAACTTCCGTATGGCAAAGTTGTTTTGAAACTTTCCATGTTCCAGGACATCGCGGACAGCGGCTGTTTTACCTGTCCCTCGGAGACGCCAGAGATTCCCTTTCATCCAGAGCAGCCGGCTCGGTTACAGCTCTGCGCACAGGATAAGGTTAAGGGAAGCCGGAGGCTGGGGGCAGGGAAGGGGAGGGAGGCACAAGCAGAAAAATCAGTTCAAATTGCCTTGATGACAGTGCCTTAGCCTTCTCCGAAAGACAGACAGGAAGGAACGTCCACGATGCTTGCAGCCCGGACAGGGGCGGCGGGGAGTCAGATCCCGGAAGAGAACCCCAAGTTAAGAAAGCAGTCTGGATTTTCCATAGGGGCAAGAGACAAGTCTCCCAAGAAAGCCTCAGAAAATGTGAAGGACAGCAGCCTGAGCCCCTCGGGGCAGAGCCAGCTGAGGGCGAGGCAGCTGGCCTTGCTGCGCGAAGTGGAGATGAACTGGTACCTGCAGCTCTGCGACCTGTCCACCGAGCACACCACCGCCTACACGACGGGCATGCTGCACAGGTAAGCGGCAGGTGAGCGCGCAGCGAGCTGACTGCGCTGCAGAGCCGGTGCTCTGATTTCTCCTCCAGTGCTGTGAAATGGTGGCAGCCCCGGATACCTCGCTGATAATTGATTGGCACGTCAGAGTGGGTAACGTCGAAGTACTTGATAATAGTGCTCTGTATTGTTTCCCAGAAAACTCCTCCCTAGAAAGAGGCAGTGGAGAGCAAGAACTCTCAGGAAAAAAGAGAACCAGTTTCATAGAAAGAGTTTAGAGATTTTAACAAAATTCCCCCTTCCTAAAGGACAGAACAAAACCCCTTGGCAACCTGTATCTCCTTTGCCTGGAGAACTCAGGATGAGGGAAGGGCATGTGCTTTGCCAGTTTGAAAAGAGCTGAGCTGAGTATTTGAACTTGCTGAATCAGGGTTCAGGCTGGAATAAGGACGCTGAGTAGAGCACACGACCATCAGCACAGGGGTCTGAGCCTCATGGCTAAGACAGGCACCATCCGGAGAATAAAGCAAGTCTGTAGATTTTCTTTCTGTTTTTTCCTCAGCTTCTGCTTCAAATAATGCGAAGGAAAGGTACTTTCCCCAAACCCAAACGTAATAAAGCAACATGTACTGAGAAAAGTGTCTAGGGACTTGAAATGTTAGGGTACTCATTTCCTTTAATTTGTACAAAAAACTCTTAGGAATTAAAGATAATTTTACAAGGAAAAATTTTTTTTGTGAAAGTAAAGCCTAGTGTACCTATTTTCATTAAGTGGCAATAAAAATCTGCTAGAAGGAAAAATAGTATCAATGAAATGGTCAAATATGGAAAATGTCATTGTTGACTGTGTCAACACAGTGTACTCTAAGAAGCTTCTTTTATATTTTTTAATTTCAAAAAGGCATTCCAGGAAAACTCATACAATCACTGAATTACCTGATGTGCATAGACAAAAAAACTTCCTGGACAACACACTTCAAAATGCCTCCAATTACTTTTATTTTCCCTTTTCCAATAAATATAATGCATCTTTGAGTTACAATCGACCTGACATAAAAACAACTTGATTTATGACTGGAATTTTAATTTTCAACTTATGAACAAAGTCTTGAGCTACAGCTCAAATGCTGGCCACTTGTTCTTCCAGATGGTCTCAGATACAGATTTAACACTTAAAAGAGTTCTGCAAGGGACATTACAGCACCCTTTCCTGTGTAAGGTTAGCTGAGAGCTCCTGGACCCATGTCTTTCTAAGGACACTGAGATCTGCCTGGAAGAAAGTGTGGCCTAAAATTACACAGGAGAGAGACTTTGAAGGCAATTAACCAACTTCATTTATAAGCAGCCCTCAGGAACAAATTGAGTTTAGGAGTCAAGGGTCCACTGTATTTCCAAATCTAAGCCATTGTCTAAAAATCAACATTTAAACAATGGAACAAAATAAATCTTCTAGAAATACAGGACATAAGGACTGAAATACAATGAATTCTCTGAAACTTTGTTTAAGCTGCTGTGTGTGCTCACATTTGGGATACATGGAAGAAGTTACTCCTGGAAGATAGTCTTACTGTAAAGCTTGGGAAGGTTATCTCATTACCCATCTCATATCTCAAATCACTGTGGATCTCTCCTATGTATAAGTCTGAAAACTATTATTAAAGAACTAAAAAAGTTAAGTCACAAAAGGAAACTTCAGTAATGGCTTCCTTCCATAACTATTTCTCAACTTACTTTAGACCAGAATTTTCCATTTAAGAAATCTAATTCTTGACCACAAATTTTCTGCTCTGCTCTCTGATGCTGAAACAGCATCTTCAGGTCAAAATGGAATGTTAGTTAAAATAAGTAGTGAGAAACTTTTTGGGGAAAAAAACCAAATCTCTTCTCTTTTCTGCTTTACTTAAAACTGAACTTGTCATGGAGTCTGAAAAGATGGGATAAGACATGATCAAGATATAAGTTCTTCCATGATAATCTGAGGAACACTCAGTGACTAACAGTTGTTGCTTCTTGCTTCTGCAATGTATTGAAAATCAGTGAAGATCTTGTTTACTTTACATCCTCAAAAATAAAAAAGTTGCATCATCTTTTATTTTTGTAACAGTTATTTTTGGAAGGAAACTACTATGAACTTAGTTCATTTATAAATTTGATAAATCTGCAGAAGTCTATGCTTATGGAGCTCAAAAAACTAAAGCAACTCTTCTCAGTGCCCACTCCTTCCCTTTTTATATCCTGTGTTGGAGCTCCATCCCACTGTTGAGTCCTTGAGGTTACTGGACAGTGACAATGATCCATGCTGCAATCTTTCTGATTTCAGTGTCAGAAGTCGAACATGTGATTCTCATACCTGCTGTTGGCTGTCAATAAGTTCCAGAAAGTTTCTCTGGACTTCTGTTTGTGTTTTCTTTCAAAAGCTTAGCTTGAGAGTTGTATTTCCATTGAATATCAGTGTATAGAAGATAAACATCATTAACTTACAAAATTTCAAAATATTTACCCATTTGTGAAACACTATAGATAGAATAAAATATGAAACTTACTGAAGAGATGTTAGACCTTTCATGTTTGTTAGTGGCAAGTATTCTGTGAGTTGTTAGTTAATGATAATTAATGAGGAATTGTTAAGTATAGACTGAAGTCTCCTTTCTGGGAAGACACAGTGAAAATGTCTTACAAAAGGCTCATTCCTGTGTGTGTGTTTTTTTTTTAATTGAAATCTTTATTGGTACATTACATATACACATCATGATTGCACTCAACAATGAGAATTTGTACCAGTATATGATACAACCTAATTCTCATTTTTTACCATAGCCCTACCCACCCTACCACCCCACCCCCATATGCATAAACTTTGTTTCTTTTCTTTTTTGTTATAATCTCATTATTTTTCTCCCTTCACCCTATTTTTCTTTGAGTATTTTCTATTTCACGATATATAACATACAATTCTAGAACTCATTTACATCTTCATTTTCTCATACTAGAGAAAAGATGTGATATTTACCTATCTCTGACCTATTTATTTCACTTATGAGGATATCCTCAATGTATGTCCATTTACGTATAAATGATCAAACTTATCATTTTTTATGGCAGAGTAAAACACCTCTCACTTTGTAGTTTAGGCTGGCCCTGAGCTCAGGCTCCAACTCGCATCACAGCAATCCTCCTGCTTCTGCCTCCTGAGTGCTGAGATTACAGATGTGAGCCACCACGCCCGGCACTGTGGTATATGGTGCTGATTGCTGCTGGGCATGAGTCTCCACGCCCAGTACTGTATGTGGTTACCAGGGAATTGAACCTGGGCCCTTGTGCTTGCAAGACAGGCAGGCGCTGGAACCACTGAGCTAACTCCCTGGCCCCCTATGTGGTTTTTGAAGGCTGTTTTACATCTAGAACAGATGAAAACATACCTTTGAAACAAATGGTCTAGAGTAAGCATGAGAGTTGATGGATGGGTGAGCTCACAGCACTGGTGGGTCTAAGAAATAAAATGGCAAGAAACAGGGAAGGGAATACATGTGTTTTGTGAAGCAAGTAGTTCTGATCCGTTTCCTGGGATGTGTCTCTCTGGGGTTATACAGTGAAGCATAATTTGCTTCATATTGATTTATTGTCTGTTTCAGAGTTGTCTGATGACCTTGGAACTGATGTGCTTGACAGCTCACTCCCTCACTTGCCCAGGGAGAGTGTTGTGGGGCCCAAGCTGGAGTTGGAAGCAAAAGATTGGCTTTTCCCCTTAGTGCCAGTGTAACTGTGCACTTGATTTTTTAAAACAATGTATTCATTATTTTCAATAGCATCTTTTTGATTATTCAGGAGCATTTGAACTTTGCAGAACATTTTGAAAACAAAAAAATAGAAAGAAACACTAACTATTGTTAATATTTTGATGTGATTTTCCTGACCTTTCAAATTGGAATCATACTGTTTTCTCTTTATGACCTTTTATTTCTAATTAATATTACACTTGTCTATTTTATTATTTAAAAAGTCATTTAAGATTTCCTTTCTAAGCAGTGCATTACTACAATACTGCTTAGCTATTGTTTTTTATTATTATTTAACATTACCATAAATAATATTACAATAAATATCTTTGTATTTGATTTTTAAAAAATATATCTGGTTTTTTTTTAGTCTTTCTAAAAGTAGATTTATTAGGATATATATATATATATAAATATATAATAAATTATTCATTTATTTATTCATTCTTAATGCACATATTGAAGCTGTTTTCTGGAATTTTTTTCCCAATGAAATTTCCCACTAACAGTATACAAAGGTGCTTATTTCATTGCTTTTTCTGTACTAAATGGTGTTTCTCTGGAAACTTTAAGATTGAATTTTAGGGTCTGGGGATATAGCTCAGTGGTTCCTGGGCCTGTCTTGCAAGTGCATGAACCCAGGTTCAATCCTTGGTTAACCACATACAATACTGGGCGTGGAGACTCAACCCAGCATCAACCAGCACCACATAACACAGTGTCGGGTGTGGTGGCTCACGCCTGTAATCCCAGCACTGGGGAGGCAGAGACAGGAGGACGGCTGTGATGTGAGTTTGAGGCTGAGCTCAGGGCCAGCCTAAACTACAAAGCGAGACCCTGTCTCAAAAAAATAAATAAATAAATAAATAAAAAGATTGAATTTTATAGGTAAGTAAACTGTTGGATAAATTCATTAACTTTTTCAATATTAATTTCTTTAAATACAAAAGGAAACTAGTGTCATTGTATGTAACTGTAATAAAATTAAATGAATCAATATGCAAATGATTTGAAGGAATAACACGCTTTATTTTCACACTTTCTCCAATAAGAATTGAGATATAATCTGTATTATGCATTGTGTATTTAAAGCTTATGAAGATATTTAAGGGTGAGTAACTAAAAATATCTGGTAAAAATGTGTATTTCACTTAACACATGAAAACTGAGCAGCCTGTTATGAACAATTAATATTTATGAGAGATCATTTTTACTAAGCACTTTTCATGTGATCAACATGCTGCTGAGGGAAAAGTGAGCTAGGGAGAGAATACGAATAGTTTGGAATGTATTGGTATTAACCTTCCAGACAAAAGCTGATTGAATTTATTAAATTGAAAATATTGAGAACAGTTGGGTAAATAAATCTATGAGTGAAGACTCAGCTAGAGAATGTTGATAGTAATTTTACTATCTTTTTTTTTATTATCTTTATTGGTACATTAAATATACACATCATGATTGCACTCCATAATGGGGATTTGTACCAGTATAAGACACAACTTAATTCTCATTTTTTCCCATAGCCCCACCCACCCTACCACCCCCCCATATATATAAAATTTGTTTCCTTACTTTTTTGTTACAATCTCAACATTTTTTTTTTTTTTTTTTTTGAGACAGGGTCTCACTTTGTAGTTCAGGCTGGCCCTGAGCTCAGCCTCAAACTCATATCACAGCAATCCTCCTGCCTCTGCCTCCCGAGTGCTGGGATTTCAGGCGTGAGCCACCACACCCGGCACTGTGGTATGTGGTACTGGTTGCTGCTGGGGTGAGTCTCCACATGCAGTGTTGTATGTGGTTACCTGGGATCGAACCCAGGCCCTTGCGCTTGCAAGACAGGCACCAGAACCACTGAGCTAAATTCCTGGCTCTGTAATTTTACTATCTTAATGAACGCTCATTATTACCTGGGGCAGTAGTTATACTAAACTATATTTCTAACATTTTCTTTTTTTGTTATCAAAACTGACTTCTGAAAGTGTTCACTTCTGGAAGGCCGGATGAGTTTACAATGACAGGCAGTTTTGATTGACTCAGTTCCTACCAACAAGGCAACTGCTGATCTAAGAATTTAGCAGACTAACTGAATTCGTGCAAGATTTGAGTTTGTACAAGAAGATAGTGTTTTCAAGTTTCGGCTCTGGGAAGAGTGAGTGAACAGCCACTGATCATTTTGCTTGTATGAGGCCTAGAGTTGATCAAAAATTGAATTTGCACTGAATTTTGTTGCATAGAGCCTTGGAAAGTTATGCCATGTACTTAAATAAGAAGTGTAAAAAAAGAGGCTTGTAAAATATAAAAGAAGGAGTACATATTCCCAGGAGGAGTGATTGAACATGGCGGATGTGTAGAGCTAGAGCAGAAACGAGGAAGGTAATTCGTGTGGAAGGAAGAGGGAACAAAGGCACAAATGTTTGGGAGTCTGAAGGGGAGTCTAAGACTTGCTTTTGTTCCTGAGGCTCCTGTAAATATGGAAGGTTCTTGAAGCCAGAGGTGTCTGTGTGGCCAGAGGAACAGGAAAGAAACCAGTTCAGAGACTGAGGTCTTGGGCAGAGACCAGGCCGGAAGAGGAGACAGTGTACGCTAAGAAAAAGGAATGAAGAAGTGACCAGACGGTAGTTAAGATGGAAGAAGGATCTAACTACATATTGCTCAATTGCAAGTTTATAGGAGAAAGTTGGTCTTATAGATGTTTTCTGGGAGACAGGAGGAATCCAGGTGTGATAATAAAGCAGAATATAAAGCAAAAGTCCTCCAAATGACAGAAGCTCTTAGATAACAAACACTATTGTTGTCTTTGGCAAGGAGAAGGTTTGGTGAGGCCTGGGATGCAGAAAAAGCCTCTGCAATCCTGTGGTCTCCAGAGTATAGCCCTGAAGAGCTGCTTTCCCAC